>JAQBSW010008406.1:0-34411 GCA_029291075.1 Eudiplozoon nipponicum
TTTTGTCCTTATTAGACCTCATCATATACTGGCCAGAAATTCCCGCGGACAGGGCTCGAACCAGGGCACGTTTGCTTCGGAATCTGGTGCTCTAACCACTGAGCCATCCTGCCGCACACTACACTGCACAGAATTTACAGTTATATACTAACTAATGTATCTTGGTTAGTCTATTTTTCCTGTAGGTGGAGCGCATTTGAATTTCATTAAGACCCAAAGTTGCAACTAACTATCCACAATCTGTCATTATTGAACAGACACCACACTACATGGGGAAGTGGTTTTGAAATGAACATTTATATAATTAAACGAACATTGGTTGCGCGGGCGGTTTTAACAAATATTATAATAAAGGTTGCGATTTTGATATACGCACCTGGTGTCTGTTCAGTAATGACAGATTGATGATGGTTAGTTGGAACTTTAGGGCTAAATGGATACAATATAGACTGTACCTAAAGGAAAAGCCAACCAAGAAACATTAGTTGTTATATAACTGAAAAATGGGTGTAGTGTGCGGCAGGGTGGCTCAATGGTTAGAGCACCAGATTCCGAAGCAGACGTGCCCAGGTTCGAGCCCTGTCCGCGGCAAATTCTGGCCAGTACATGATGAGTTCACAATAAGGACGAAACCGGTCTACTGGATGAATTGCCTTTTCTACACTATACAATTCTTAGTTTATACTGACAAATGTAAGTAAATAATGGGTCAGGTGCTTATATCAAGATCACAACCTTGATTATAATAAAATGTTAGGAAATTTGTCTAATGTAAAACACATGGAGAAATTTCAGTGAGAGCATTCAATATTAAATACCCTAGTACGGCCTTGCATGGTCAATGGAAGAATTCAGGTCCTTGCTTATGTTGATCCATACCAATAGACTCTAGTTCAAAGGAGTTTCGTTCTTATTAGGCAGCAGGTCAGGTGCAACAATGAAAGATAACAAGATTTATCAATTTCCTCTTAGTTTTTATTACATTGCATTTTCTACTCGGTAACTTCTACGAGATAAACTGCTGCTCTAATTAATTCTACGGAGTATCATATTAAGGGAAAAAAATTAGTAATTCAAATTTTGAATCCTTAAAATATGATTTTATTTTGCCGTATAATTTATAAGAATTTCACCAAGAGGCAACTCGGTATTGAGATAAAAGTAATTGATCAATGTACCGGTGATCTGTTATATTGATTAATTTGATTCGGCGGTTTAAAGATATATAAACTTCATGTATGTGCACACCTGCCATATAGTAATATAAAACTACCGACAGTCAAACGCACTGACTAATTTCAAAATTCCTCAGCCATTATAAAACCATGATCGACAAATAATTGCTTGTATTTAAGCCACAATTAATAACAAATCGTCCTGCATATCTGAGTTTCAACTTTAAACAAAAGTAATTTTACTTCCTTGTAACCGGCGGAAAAACAGACTGCGTGGTTTCTGCGCAGTCACGAACACGACTATTTCAACTTGTCTTAAATAAAACTACTCGAACTGGCGCAATAAATCAGCAAATAATTTAACAGTTCACAATTATTTAAAGGTAGATGCAAATTTTTTACTATCGTGACTGCTTAGAGTGTGTGCAGTTAGATTATACGAATGAAAATCAGCGGTAAAAGCTGTAGCTCAGAATGTCAAAACACAAATGAATAAATTAAGATATTATTCACGGCAGTTTATATTCCATGAGGTATTGAAAAGTATTGCGGAACGGGAAACGTATCGCTACACACAATAGTAATTACATACTTATACGTAAAATGGTTTGTACATAGAAAGCATAATCTGCTTTTTAATAAGACATAAGAAAACTTAATAAAAATGATTTCAGTAAAAGGTATAATATACAGTTTGTAAATGCGGGTATGCTATGCGGGATCAATAAAAACATCACGACTGGACCTCATTATATATATATATATATATATATATATATATATATATATATATATATATATATATATATACACGTAACGATACCGAAAATCAACTTAATCAAAACTAGCAAAAACCGTTAGATAATGGAAAAGTGCATTTAGTGTGCCGATACGGTAGTGAAGTAAATGAGTTGCAAGGCAATGAAGGAAATGTCTCTGGGTTCAAATCCAGATAATTAATACCAAATAGAGACGAACCCATTCTACTTTAGGATTCAAATTTGTCATGTTATGCAACTTTATTTTATATAAATTGAGTTAAATTATATTGATAGGATTTTATTATAGAAATTATATAAGTATAAATTAAGTATTGGACAAAGCATAATTTGCAATTCATCAAAAACTTGCTAGAACTGCCTCAATCGGGACCTGTACTGGTGCAAATTCGCTTTTGAATCTTGTAATCTATCCACTGCGTTAACCAAACTGCACACTATCTGCACTTTTCAGTTTTTTATTCACTTCGCATTTTTTGTTCAGTCAATCGTTCAGATTAAGCGTATTTGATATCGTTATTTTACTAAAGTTTTAATTGTCCCGAATCAAACCCTGATCTCAGAAAGACTGTCCAGTACTTGATAAGTATGTAATATTGACGAAACCGGTCTACTTGAGGAATTCCGAGTGCTAAACTATGCAATAATTATGTATATATTTGTATCTTAGGACCAACTGATATCATAAAGCATTTCTATTGCAAGTAAACATTAAATAAGTTCAAATAGCAAATAAAGTTAAATTAACTACTACCTAACCAGCGTAATGGTCAACGCCTGTTGAACCACCACAAGTTCATCAATCATCCTATAGCGAATAAGATCTCATAGTATTGCTACTGTACTACAAGACCCGTTCCATCTACCATTGGTACAATTAACTTGATCCAGCTAGAATAAAGTCAAGACAAACAAGTAACCGCTTCGATTAAAGGCCTAAATTGATAAAAAAACGTTGTCGGTTTACATCGCAACATAATTATCTCTTACATAAATTTATTTCGCAATAAACAGTGTATTCATATAAAAGCACAAAAATATATATTTCGCATGCAAGCTACAGTTTCACATACAAAAAAATAATTACATAATCTCTACCAAACTCTCTCTCTCTCTATGCCACATACGCATACTCTAATAAACGCAAAAATAGGCATTAGCTTACTAAATTAATGGAAAATATAACTAACTAGTATCCAATACGAATGACCTTCTGAGCGATACATAATCGATATATATAAAAGCATATACATGTATCTACATGTAGTTCAAAGTTAAAAAAGAAAATATAACTAAACACATATTCATGATGATGATGATACCAGGAAATCAGTCTGTTTTGTGTATGCACTAGAATACACTGATTAAGGTAAGCAACTGCACTACCACAAGTAGCTCATTCGATAATTGGATACATTATTATAATCAAGGTCGCGGTCTTGATATAAACACCTGACCCATTAATTGCTTACATATGTCAGTATAAACTAAGAATTGTATAGTGTAGAAAAGGCAATTCATCCAGTAGACCGGTTTCGTCCTTATTGGGAACTCATCAGGTACTGGCCAGAATTTGCCGCGGACAGGATACGAACCTGGGCACGTCTGCTTCTGAATCTGGTGCATTTGGATACATTCACTCTGTTTTTGTGTGCATTTCTTTCGCCGATTTACTCACTTATTTAATTAACGCAAGACGATGTGTAAACTAAAGTGATTCCACCATTGACAAGTCGCGTTCGTAAATCAATTATGAGCTCATAGATGTACCAGCTAAATACCATACGAAGTAGATGTGTTTAGTTATCAATAAGACAAAATAACGTGACATAGTTTACCTTCAGCTTGAATTCTTCTGCAAGATTTCCGACAATGTCAAGCGTTTTATTTACATCTTGAGGATCATTCACAAAGATGTGACCCACCGCGTAGTTGCCTGGTGTCGGCAGCTCTTTGCCCGCTTTACTGTAACGAGAATAAAATAGAAATTGTTAAATATTTACTTGTAAATTTTACAAATCGGCTTGCTTATAAATGAGAAGTTTTCAATTTACATCGGAAAGGAATATGAATCACGGTTTTGCAAAGTAAATTTCTATTGAAAATATTGTAAACTGTCATGTTATTTGTTAAACAAATAATCTGTTAAATTTCTTTAAATTAAACACTCTTAAGGCTAAAACGAATAATTCAGAAAACAAGTATTAAAGCAAAATTTTAAGATGAAAACAATGGTAACTTTTACAATTTTTCTTTGTAGTTTAATCAAACCGTTTCGCCTTTATTAAAACAAATATCGAATAAACTTTACAATGTTGCACGGATCACACTGAAATAAATTAAAACTCTTATTTGAAAACCTTAAAAGCGTTTTTGCTGACTGCTTAGAACTTCTGCAGCCTGCAATCCAGTGAAGTAAAATAAAATACGACGATTGAGATCAAAAACATCAATTAAGACTATAGAAATATTCCTATGTCGTCAATAAAAATATATTTTTCAGATTTATTAATATTTATACAAGGTTTACAATTAATCACAATCTTTTTGCGGAGAATTTTAAAATTGTTTTCATCAAGTTTGGGGGCCACGGATCAACGCCAATAATTAACCAGTTAGAAAGCAAAGCAAAACTACCGTTAATAACACGTACTGACGCACATTTTTATTTCCTGCCGCGAGTTTGAGCCGGGATGCAATTTTGTTTGGATTGTTAATTATTAGAAGTATGCTTTTCGTTATTTCGTTTTCTATAAATTATCGCAGATTGACTCTTGTGGTAATTGACCTGTCTTACCTACATAGCGTTCTGGATATTTATTGCACGCTTATAAATGAGCATTCTTCACACTTAAAAAGGATAAATTTGATTCTTTACATTTGCGTGCATACTTTTGTTAAAGCTAACATTCTTTTTGATTATACCATTCGAGTATTCGCTATTGTTTTAATCGTTAAAATAAATATTTTGGATAGTGAGTCAATCAATTTTCAAATTTACTTTTATTATTTATAATTATGTTCATGCCTCGTTTCTATAGTAAATTGAATTCTACAACAATATTCTACGTATCTGAAAAGGTCTGCTTAAATTAATAGTTTATTGTCAATTAATATTGATTAGAGTACACAGTATCCATTAAACTTAGCATTATTCTACTAATACTTTTCGTATTAATTCAGTTAAGTTCAATTTTACAAATATATTTTTACATTTTGAATACTTATTGACTTCTGCAGAAAAGAGTTAGAATAGTCCTAGCTTCATATTTTATGCTCAATTTCGAAATGCTATTGCACATAATCTGCATCAATCTTCGAAATTTTCCCTTGGGATAGCAATTTTTATTTATATTTGACTATAAATTAGATGCTTAAACCAGTTCGAAATTCGGAATGTGTTCTTCAAATGACAAAAAGGCGATAAGCTTGTGGAAAATAGACTCTGTTCAATTTTAACTGCAAAAAATCAAGATTACAGAACCAACTAGATATCCTCTAATTGCACAAAATGATTAAATATTGATAGGGAGAATATTTTTCTTTGTGCAGAAGAAAAGCACGTTCCAGTTTGACATTCACACAAAGTACAAAACTGCTGTAAATGGGCAAATTGTGACCAAATTATATCATACTTACTTCGATGTTTTATCGCTAAAATTTCGATATCACTACCCAACGACAAAACATAACTAGGAAGCAAGACATTGGCGTTCTTGGTTTCATAAATAAGAGCGTGACATGGAGGTGTATCGGCTCAAATAATGAATCAAATGGTGCGCTTTGGACTTAGAGTTTAAGATTAAAATTACGTAGTTATAAAGAGTAAATTTGCTTTTAAGCTCAGAAACACCACATTATTTTGCAAGCAACATGACAGCAGTGAAAATCGATCTTGTTACGAGATTGGCATAAATGCTGACCTTCAATCTGAGATTCAAAACACTTAAAACACACAAACGAAAGGAAATATTATTTACAAATTTATCAGAATTTTATCGAGTATTTTTTCATTATTTGAAGAACAAAATCTTTCTCCATCGTGTTAAAAATTGTTTGTTATTCACTCTAAAGAAACGTGGCACTGTTTCTCCAATCAAGTATCGTTGCGTCAGACTACTTCCCGCTACTTCAAAAGACGGCATGCCAACATATTTACATTTATATACAAAAAGCAAGAAACATACGTAAGGTAAAATCTCCTACACGAATGTGTAAACCTGTAGTAGTGACGCTAACATCATATAAAGTCTTCGAAAATGCGAATTCAACGCTAACTCACTCAATTTAATACATATATCGATTCTGAAAAGGATAATGACACTATGGCTATTGCATCAGTACCCGATACTAAGATTATAGTATTAAAAAGGTATATGGTAATAAAACTACGGTTGCCCAGAGTGTACATGGTACCAACACGATGGATTTCAATGTATGCTATAGTTCACCAAAATTGAGAATTACAAATATTTCTGAACACCTGTTACTCCAGGAAATCCATACACTCTGACCTTGATCGATATCAGTTATCACATTTTGCGGTAATTATGACATCATTCAATTAAATATATAACAGTTAGATATTGTTTGTGGCAGAAAATTAATATATAATCAATTATGTATTAGTTGTTGGACACCTACTAACAAATTAACTTAATTATGACCAGAAGGATAAACCAAAGACAGCATGAACGGTAAGAATTATCTCGTGCACATTCATTTCGTACTTACTGGCGACTCATCATTAGGATCCAGCATTACGCTCTTTACCCACTATAAATTTTGTTGAGAAATAGTGGAAAATAGGACGGAACAATCTCCTAGATGAATTTGCAAACCTGCAGTAATGAAGCTAAGATTGTATAAAGTCTCAACAATGACCGCTAAAGGCAACTCGCTCTCTCTCTCTCTCTCTATATATATATATATATATATATATATATATATATTTACCGAGTCTGTAAAGGGTACAAACACAATGGCTATTGCGTCAGTACCCGATAACCACATTATATTTCCGAAAAGGTACATTGTACTAACACTATGGTTACTGAGTCGGTACATGATACCGGCACGATGGATTTCAATGTATGCTATAGTTCACCAACTATTTCTGAACACCTGTTACTCCAGTAAATCCATACACTCTGGCCTTGATCGATATCAGTTATCATATTTCAATTCAATATATAACGGTTAGATACTGTTTGTGGCGGTGAACTAATATATAGGCAATTATGTATGCAAAAACCCGTAATCAAAGTTATGCAATTGTGTATTAGGTATTGCGCACCTAGTAACAAATTAGTTCAATTATGACCAGAAGGATTAAACAAAGACATGTATGAACGGGAAATATAATCTCCTGCACATTCCTATCGTGCTTACTGGCGACTCATCAATATGAGCCGGTATTACGTCCTTTACCCAATATATATTTTGCGAACTTTTGCTTAATTAACTTATACATAAAGTTTTTGCGTACAACAGCTTGCACTACTTTTTATTTTTAGTTAAGTGGAACTGTAGGTCTAGATGTATGTCATATAGACTACATTTAATGAAAAAGCTAAACAGAAAATATTAAAATACAAATGAAAATTGTATTCAGTGTGCTATAGGGTTTCTTAATGGTTCGAGCGACAGATTCTAAAGCAGACGTGTCTAGGTTCGAGTCCTGTTAGCGGCAAATTCTAGAGAGTAAATGATGAGTTCCCAATAAGGACGAAACCGGTCTACTGGATGAATTGCCTTTTCTACCTTATAAAATGCTTAGTCTATACTGACAAATGTATGTACATAATGGGCCAGGTGTTTATTTCAAGATCGCATCCTTGATTTAAAACAAATGTTATCACCGCCCTGGCAACCATATTTCATTTAATAGCTTACCCTGTCTGTAAATCTTCTTTTACTGTTAAAACACATCGAAATCAAACTGAGTTGTAATGTTATTCTATATTATATTTGTTCAGTGAATGAGAAATTGTTCTTTCATGGCCAGCTGTGTTTATCATAAAAGAATGCAGAAATCGTTTTTGCTGCAATCGGTCAATCAAGCTATGGTATGATCATAAATATGCAATGTTAAACTTTTCAATTTCTGGTAGTTCATCCTTTACATTTATGTTTAGCGGGTGTTTTTTTCATAAGCGAACATCAGTTGTACATTGGGCATTCAAGAACCCACATAATTCTTAAATTTCAGGTAATTATTTTGGATGATGCATCTCATTTATAAGGTATACCGACATATATCGCATTTTGGTTTGGTACGGCTTCATCGACGCTCACCATTTGGGAAACCTGTTTTCTTATAAAATTGTTTAAAAAATCGCCCATTAGTGAAAGTTAAATTCGTCATAACAGTACATATCTTTTCTGCAGAACAACTTGCTTATCGAATATCTCATTTTGTAAATAAAGGAGATCGCTATTATATGGATTAAATATTCAGTCAATGTTTGCTAATGAAATAGTAAGAAAAATTGTAAATCCCGTGCAAAAGAAATTCATAACTTGTTACATTACAACGTGGATTGTCAAATTTAAGCGTAAGAAACTTGTATCAGAATGCTTTACGCACACGAGCAGGAAGCGTTCAAGAGCACTGCTATTCACTTGGTTAAGAAAGCTGCCAATAGAGAAAATAAGAAAATACACAAAAACGTACTTGATAATGAGAACCCTGGTGCTTTCATTTTCAACCATACGAACTTGACTCTATCAGAAGAACAGAAAGACTCATCGAATGAAAAAAATTCTGTAAACTGCTAAACAATATGAACCAGAGGACAGAGGTAAGAAGAGGAGCCACCTTGGAGATCCCACATGAAGATGTTACATCAAGAACTTCACAAAAATAGAAATTTTGTGCACTTTGTAATGCTGAATTTCGATATACCTATGAGCATTTGAAGGTGAAAAGAAAACGATCCAATACTCTAAAGGTGGAACAAATAGAAAGGTTGTAAGAATTGAGACAAAACAATTAAAAAAAATATTAAGGAAGCCAGACAAAGGTTCAGACATTTATCTTATATTAATCATATAAGCAATGCTTCTTACAATAAACAGTAATTGAAAGCGTGTCGATTAAGTGAGGAAATATGAGAAACTATCGAGAATTCAGTACAGCATGAGTTTATAAACGCTTATAAAGTAATTCGACTAATAACTGATTATGCGAATTTTAATGCAAATGTTGACACCATTCGCTGTCCAAAATCAGAAAAACCTGTCGGCACAGGAGCAAACAAGAAGTGCAACATGCCAGAAATACCAAAATTAGTTGTAACGAACAACCTGTCGCCATTTACACCAACAATGTCAATGATCAACCATACACAGCACACACTGGCGAGCATAAGAGAAACAAACGAATAATCCGTATTAATTGAAATATGAAACAATTGTGTTCATGATATTTTTGAGTTCATAAATTAAGCAAAGTTGTACAATATCAAGAAAATAAAAACTGATTTTTTTAAAGTCAGAAATCTAAATACAGGTATTCTCTATGACAAAACGAGCGATTTGCTATGCAAATTCATCGGTATTAACCACCAATCACTCCCCATACCTACAAGTCACCTAAGAAGTCCCTTCAATAAATGCACTAAAGTATTTGTACTCATCTTAAATAGTTAATAAGCTGCACAAGTCTATTTAGCGAAGACTAGTGGTCTTTTTGGAGTCTACTAGCTGATGCCTACATGTTCTAGTTGAAAATATCAAAAATGTAACCATTTATTCAAAAACACTGGCATGTACCCCCTAGTATGCTGATAACGACACTTTTATAATCATAAATAAAGATGTCGAAAAAGAACATGCGTAAATAGAGTAACAATGAAATCAAAATATTTAGTTCACCCAAGATAGAAAAAAACGCCTCCAATCTAACGCGTTGGCTTTCTTTGACACATCGCTATTAAGGCAAGACGTAGTTGTCTAAAACGGAAAGTAAATTCAAAGCAGGCATGAACCATCACCACAGCGCAGTTCAACTTTATTATGAGAGAATGAAAAAGATCATTTCTGAAGAATTGCAATGCACAGAACTGGTGATGCTCAAATAAAATTTATTAGAAAGCGGGCATCCCGAGAAGTTTATTCAAGCAAACGCGTGGTTTAAAAACGACACAAAATAGTTAAAGCGTTAATCAACCAAAAACCCAATTATGTCAGTATTCCTTTTAAATGGGAGGCACCATCCCAAATATTAACCCGAAAATTTAAAAATGCAGTGACTTCTCGTATGTCTAATACACCTATGATGTATGCCCATACCACAAGGCGCCTGGCAAATTTAGATGTAAGGGTTAAGCTCCTTACAATCGAACAGTACAACTGTGTTTATTTATGCAAATGCCATAGCTACTCTGTGCGCCACGTGGGCCGTACTAGCCGATTGCTAAGATAGCGAATCCAGGAGCGTTGTGGACAAAAAATAACTGCCATATGAGAGAACTTTGCCTCAATAACTGAACACATTTTAAATAAACATCACACTCCAAATCAGTTGGATTCCCACCTGGTTTTTTAAAAAAAACGACGCTCTTTATGCGGAATTCTTAATCCTCTGCCAAATAAGCGAAAGAAGCTTGCGCATGGCTTGGATATAAGCAGGTGAATTGCTTGCGAGTGCCTGCGTAAGTATTCATGCCTCAAAATTTAATATCTCTGCTACCTCTTCGTCTTTGCAAAATGTATGTATAATTAATCTATCTTAATTACTATGCTTTGCCGAAAATTGACTAAATAAAATGACAGATATTGATGTCGAATTGAGTTCTGTCTAAAAGAAAATGGCCCTTTTTTCGATGTCGTCTACAGTCACTATGTCATAAACGATTTATTTCTCATTCCAAATTTCATATATTATGAATAAATGTTTTGCTGAATGAATTTACCGTATAAATTTTGTCGGAATATGCTCAAACTTTCATAACAAATTAAATAAAAATAATCTACTAAACCGGTAAACAACTTGTGAAAGCATGTGATAATTTTTCCAAAAACTAAAGTTTTCGACATTTCGTCTGCATAACAATTTATGTCACTTACGAGGCAAAATCAGCGAACAGTTCATGTGGAAGACCTGTCATTACACCTGCTCCATCACCCGTGTAATTGTCACAAGCGCACGCGCCTCGATGTTCCATGCTGAGAAGCATGCTTTTAGCCTGCCGTAGCACCTATTCGTTAAAATTTACGTCGTTGACACGATTGCAGCAGATATGCATGGTAGTAGTGTTATAATTTGTGCAAGTTTTTCAATTTCGATTAGGAACCGTTATTGTTGTTATAAGCAATAAACAAAGATAATAATGAACACACACAAAGAAAATATTAGTTCGAGAACAAAAGAAAATTTAAATAAAATTACAGCGATTGATTTTGCGACTTCATGGAAAAAATGATACCATTTTAGCAGCTCTACAGCGTTTAATTAAATCAAATATACTTTTGAGTATAAACTACGCATTGCATGAGGTAAAAAAAGAAATTCATCTATTAGACCAGCTTTTTCTTTACTGTAAACTCTTCATTGACTGTCCAGAACTTTGACATGGACAGAGCTCGAAACAAGGAAACGTTGCTTCGTATTTTGCGACTAACCACATTTCTACACTGCAGCACACTAAAATCAAATTTCCGTTATACTCTACCATAAGCTTTTCGTTAGCATTTTAATCAGGTGGAGCATATGTGGCATCGTTTGCGGCCTCAATTTCCTGTCATACAGTATTCACCTGAACGAAGGACAAACAAATAACAAAATTAATAAATATAAATAAAAATTATCCCTGGTGTGCGGAAGTGTGGTGTAGTGGATAGAGTGACAGATAGGGAAGAAAATGTGCTCACGTTCGAGCCTCTTTCCTGGCTATGTTTTGGACGGTATTTGAAGCGTTTCCTAATAAATACGAAACTGATCTACTGGATGAATTGCCTTTTTTACATTATACAATACTTAGTTTACACTCACAGATATACATTTATATATGACGGGATTTATTTTTATCTCAAGCTCGCAATATTACATCAAATAGATGTTATCACCAATTACGCAATCAATGAATGTCTAAATCCTACAACGTTTCCAAATAATCGGTAGTCACACTTATTGTCGCATTTTGACCTGCCCGATTCATTAACGATGGACAAACCTCAATTAATGTATAAGGGAATTTCAAATCGCAATTGCGCCTCTCATCCCTGGAAGTTTGGCTTGTAGTTTTGAATTATATACGCTACTGCTATTAATATTACTACACAATATTACATTTGTATAATATACTTATGCTTCATCGTCGCATAGACGTGAAATACATATTTATACGTGGGCTATAAATGAACGCTAGTTAACGCGATCTTATTAGCATGATCCTTGTTAATCAGTTCGCTATTGCATTGTGATAATAATTAAACTCGAAGTGAGTCAGTAGGCTAAGTAGTAAATTTGAAATTATTGATAAACAAGTAAATCGTTATTTATTTAAAAGTCACTAGCTTTAAATTAATAGATGTTGTAAACTTTATCAATATAAAAGAAGCTTCGGATAGGTTGTGATTATTTCTACGAAAGATTTCTGCAAACGAAATTTCAGTCAAGCAGATAGTATATGGGACCAGAAGTGACATCCTCATTTATTAGTTACAAATGACTATGTATACTTCGCCGTGTGATCTGTGTTACCAGTTTTCTTTTATGCTCTGATCTCGACTATTTAATGTGGAACCCCGCCAGTTCATTTGATTCGCGGAAGTTTTACTATATCATGCAAATTCTGAATTTTTTTACTTTTATCTCAATTCTGATAGCATAATTTAAATCACCGCTGTCAGAAATTGCGCAGTTAATGATTGCTTTATGTAAATGAAATGCTAGAATTTTTATAAAGAAAAATTGCGAATAATTTCTAAAAGAGATTTAGAAAACAAATGTTCTGGTGCCACAATTTAAGAAGGAACAATTTAAAATAAATTATTCAAATTGAGGAACAAATTTTAAATTAGTAAGTTATTACAAAAGACTTCTCTAAATTAATAATGGATTGCAAAACGGCGGCAGACTAATTTGGTGCCAGATTAGTACGCACTGGATTATGTAACATGTATATATGTGCTATAGCAATATATGATATATATATAATAATTAAAATCAAAATAGAAATAATAATGTAATATACTCACATTTTAATATTAATAATAAAGCTTCTATTACTACTAATAATATTACTATTAAAACTAATAATAATAATAATAATAATAAATAGTATGTAATAATAGCAATAATAATAATAATAATAATAATGTAGTATTAATAATAGTATATAATTCTAATACTACTAATAAAACTACTATACTTCTACTACTGTTAATAATACTAATACAACCCTTACTATTATTATTACGACTAATCCTACTAATAATAAATTTTTATTATTTCAAAAATGTTCTCAGTATATTTTAATAATATTTTCAAATTTAAGTGTACTTTTCAACAACTTCAGTTACATCTCAAATTTTAACATCTTTAACGTTTACAAGACAATGCTTTAAATCAAGTTTGCGAACTTGAAGTAAACACCAACCCCATTGTATTTAACCAGTCTACGAACAACATAACAAAACTACCGCCAGCTGCGTTGCAGCAAAGTTTGACTAGACAGAATATTTTGATAGCACGTGGCTCAAATTAGCAAATAAAATTCATCAAGTAGACTGGTTTCGTTCTTATTTTGCACCAATCAAGTAATGTGTTTCAGAGATGGGGCTATGGTAAGGGTGCTAGAATCCGAAGCAAATTGCCCTGGTCGTGGTTAGTCCTAGCAAATATTTGACTAGTTCCAAATAAGGACGAAACCAGCCTTCTTGATAAATTTTAGTCTGTCTCATCTCATGCTCGTGAACTTGATTCAAAGAAATGTTACTACCACCCTTTGCAATCAATGATTGTTTAAAATAATAGAATTTCTGTCCACTAGTAACATTTAGAATGTCAGCTAAGCATTCACACGAACAACATTTCAATTATTTCTCGTATTATTTGAAAATTCCCCCACTCGATACAAGGAACTATACTTCATTTCGAATTTAAACTAAGTTGTCAAAATTTAAGTAAAACTAAAATTTTAGCCAAAATATCAAAATCAGCATCAATCAAATAATTTCGCAAAAAAATTACATAATTTAGCTAAGTGGTATGCGCTTCCTGAGTGTTATATTTTACCGACCAGAAATAAATATATAAAGGATCTCTATTAAGTGCAGTGGAAATGACCATAAATTTTGCAATTTTAACATGAAATCTTGACGCTTACTTAGCAAATCATGGGAGAAAAAATACGAAATTCCTGACAAAAACTAAAGCATATACAAGACCATTAGTAAAACATTACTTTTATAATAACAGCATCTGTATGAAATTAATTGAGGCCATTAAATTAAATCAAATTAAGTGACATATTGAATTATATATTAGATAACTAGATTATATTTTCCGTTCATGCCAACTTTGGTTTATCCTATTGATCATATTTGATCTAATTTATTACCAAATGTGCAACAAATCATACATAATTGCATATATTTTAGCTCTCGGTAGCATACAGTATCTAATGGTTATATAACTAATTAAATTATATAATGATTACCGCAAGATGTAATAACTGACATTAATCAAGGCCACAATGTATGGATTTGCTGGAGTAACAGGTGATCTCAATTTTGGTGAAATTTAACATACCTTAATATCCATTGTGTTGGTAACATGTACTGGTTCGGAAACCATAGTATTAGTATCATGAACCTTTGCGGTATCTTAGGTATTTGTATTGGATACTAACAATATGCATATTGTTGGAACACTTTACAGGCTCAGTATATATATATATATATATATATATATATATATTAATACTATATATAACATAAAGTGAGTTTGGTTTAAATTCGCATTTGTGAAGACGTTATAAAAAGTTATCTCTACTACTTCAAGTTTACACATTCGTATAGGATGCTGCATCATCCAATTGTCCAAAATTTCTCACTCAACTATGTAGTTGGTATAGGACGTTCATGCTGGTCGTATTTGAACAATTTTTTTACTAGGTGCGTAACACATAAAAAGTAATTGCATAGAAATATAAGCTATCCTCATCAAACTGTATCTAACTGTTAAACTAAAAGGTAGGCTGATAAAATGAAGCGACAGATGACAGAAAAAGGAATGCAGCCTAAATGCAAGAATAGAACCTACGCGATCTGTATCTACATATTGCGCAAGTTAAACATTATAATGGTACATTTTTCCCAGTATCCACCGAATATGAACTTCCCGTTGATAAAAAAGTTGAGCGTCTTTCTCTCACTCTCTATGTCTGCGGAGGCTAGCTGGCTTAATCATAACAACAGGAATCAACCATCACTTACTAACCGTTTAAGGTATCTTTGAAATTTTCTTTTAAAAGCTGGCGGTGAATGGAGTGTCAATCTTCAATAAAGCTGTGGTCAATTATATAACAAAACATGCCAGTTTCATACACAGGCTCAGGATTTATAAAATAAAGGAAAACTTTGAACAAATTTACAACGTAACGGACGATCTGGTATAAATTTTATCGGATTGTAAGGAAAACTTCAAAAGCGTAAATATTCCGATATATTTAAAATTCTGTTATCTTAAATTCAACGTTTAAATTCATAGTGTACATGTCTACATGTCATTGTTCTTACAATTAAAATATTACATTAGGAGTTTGAGGTAATTCATCACGCGGTCCAGGGTCCAGTCCTCATTGGGCAGCTCAATTGTACGTGGTATCAAGAATGTGATTTGAAAAAATCACCTCTAAACGCAGAAGCAAACTGTACAATTTTCCAACAACATGAAGTTAAACTATTACTCGTTTCGCGAGCTGAATAAACAAAAACTTAAATCAAAGTTCCAGTCTTGAGACAAACGTCAATCCTTTTATGCGTACGTTTGCCAACATTTAAATAGCATTTTTAATATAGAAATGATAATTCAACCAGTAGATCGGTCACGTCCTTATTGCGAACGATACACGTACTGTCCAGAATTTGCTAGAGACAGGGATCAAACCCGAGCACATATGTTTCAGAAGGTTGTGGTTCTAATCATTGAACCAACCTTCCACATGCTACACACAATTTCAGTTATATTCTAAATAATGTATTTTGGTTAGCACGTCCTTCAAGTTTTAGCTCAGTCCGCGGCAAATTGTGCACAGTACTTGAAGTGTTCCTGACGAGAACGAAATCGAATGACTGGATGAAATTACTCTTCCACGTGATGCAATGCTAAATTTATAATAAAACAATTAATATATAAATATATATGGGGTTGGTATTTATATCAAGATCTGAACAAGGAAATTAATTTGCCGTATTCCTTATTGGGAAAAATCTGCATATGTCGTTTGCTCAATTCTCACCCCAATGAAATCGGCGCTAGGGATTTGAAAAAAGGACGTGTAGATCTAGAGCCATCCAGTCCGATCTCTAGCAATATAAAATTATTCCACGTTGTCTTTTCTACTGAGCAATTATTCCTAGACCTTTGTTTCAATACTCAACTCCATGACACCTGCGTCAAGATATAACAGTTAAATACTGTTTGTTGAGGAGAACTAATATATATGCAAGTATGTATTAGGTTTTGCGAACCTAGTAAAAAATTAGTTCAGTTGTGACCAGAAGGATAAACCAAAGGCAGCATGAACGGAAAGTATAGTCTCATGCACATTCGTTTCGTGCTTACTGCCGACTCATCAGTAGGAGCCGGCATTACGCCCTTTAGCCACTATATATTTTGGTCAAGAATGTAGCATAATAGGACGGTACAATCTCCTAGACGAATGTATAAACCTGCATTAGTGAAGCTAACATCGTATAGTCTACGACAATGCGACTTCAACGCTAACTCACACTATATAATATATATACCGAGTCTGTAAAGGATACTAACACTATGGCTGTTGTGTTAATAACCGACACTAACATTATTGTACCGAAAAGGTACATGGTACTAACACTATGGTTTCCGAGTCGGAGCATGGTACCAATATGATTGCTATAAATTTATGCTATAGTTCTTCGAAATTGATAATTACAACAATTTCTGAACACCTGTTACTCCAGTAAATCCATACACCCTGGCCTTGATCGATATCAGTTATCACATTTCGCGGTAAGCATGACATCATTCAATTCAATATATTACAGTTAAATACTGTTTGTTGCGGAGAACTAATATATATGCAAGTATGTATTAGGTGTTGCGAACTTAGTAACAAATTAGTTCAGTTGTGACCAGAAGGATAAACCAAAGGCAGCATGAACGGAAAGTATAATCTCATGCACATTCGTTTCGTGCTTACTGGCGACTCACCAGTAGGAGCCGGTATTACGCCCTTTAACCACTATATATTTGGTCAAGGAATGTGGAATAATAGGACGGTACATGTTGGTACCATGTTCCGACTCGGAAACCATAGTGTTAGTACCATGTACCTTTTCGGTACAATAATTTTGGTATCGGTTACTAACACATTAGCCATAGTGTTAGTATCCTTTACAGACTCGGTATATATGTTATATAGTGTGAGTTAGCGTTGACGTCGCATTGTCGTAGACTCATATGATGTTAGCTTCACTACTACAGGGTTACACATTCGTCTAGGAGATTGTACCGTCCTATTATTCCACATTCTTGACCAAAATATATAGTGGTTAAAGGGCGTAATACCGGCTCCTACTGATGAGTCGCCAGTAAGCACGAAACGAATGTGCATGAGATTATACTTTCCGTTCATGCTGCCTTTGTTTTATCCTTCTGGTCACAACTGAACTAATTTGTTACTAGGTTCGCAACACCTAATACATACCTGCGTCAAGAATTTAAACACATACCATTTAGGTTCATATTTACAGTCTGACTTTGAACAGTAAAGAATATTCTCACGTTTGCCTTTATAATCATGCATTGATAATACATTAAATTAACTCTCCACTCCATGACTCCTTCGTTGGTGTTCTATCAGCTTGACCTGTAGAATCAGAATCACACATTCTTATCATGAACACAATGAAACTAATCTATGTAATATTTCTTACTGGATAACTCTTCATAGATCTTTTATCCAATTCTCAACTACATGTAAACCAAGTTGGATATTTAGACATAAATTTCAAACTCAAATTCAATCAGTCCGAACTGGAAAAATTGGAACTAGTTTAGTAATTGAAGCACACAGTCTAATCAATAAATGCACGTAATTTAGCACATGTTTTTATCTTTACTAGGCAACTCTTCATGTGCCTTTCGTTCACATTCCAAATACATTAAACTTGAGTTATGGATTTGAACACATCATGTTTAGACAAGGAAGCACATAGTCTGATCGCAAAATGGAAAAAAGACTAGTTAGATTGTTTTTCTTTACTGGTCAATTATTCATAAACCTTTAAGCCAATTTTCCACTGCATTTAAATCGTGTCTGTGGTTTTTACACATTGTTAATAAATAAGGAATCCCATAGTTCTGTATCCAAAGTAGAGCATCTAGTACAGTTTCTAATTTTCTATGAAGAAACCCAACATGTGCCCCTTTTTCAATTAATTTCTCCATGCAGTCCGCTTTAATGATTTGAGCACATGATGTTTAATCGATAGCCCACACCATTTGATTTATAACGCCATAGAAATAGTCTGTTGTATTCTTTATTGGGTAAATCTCCATATCAGCGTTGGTTATTTTTATACCTTACGCGTACAGGTTAATCTCCAATAACAAGAACTTATTAAATATTTGAGTTTTTAATTCTCAACCTCGTGAAATCCGCATTGGAAATTTGAACAAATTTGACAAGATAAACGTGATTCCAAATTTATTCATATGTTTTGCAAGTCTTCATTTTATATTCTATCAATTCTCAACTATGATGATTTAAACAGATTAAGTTTAGGCTGGAAAGCACAAAGGTTAATCTCTGATATCAAAAACGTGGCTGATCTTTTATTATTCTTTATTGGGTAACTCATCATAGGCTGTTCTAGATTCATAACTCCATGGAATACGCGTTTGCGATTTGAATACATGACACACACACAGCAAGAACATATTTCATATTTTATTCTTTACCAGACAACTCTGAAAAGGAGCATTTTTTCAATTCCCAACTCCGTGAAATCCGCATTGGGGATTTATGACAAAGACACAATTAGTCCAATCTTCGACAACAAAAACGTGTTTTTTTTCCATTTTTTGGCCACTAGTCATTTGTTTTTTTTTGTGCAATTCTCAAATCCATGAAAGCCGCGTTGCGTATATGACAATATTGCATCAGGACTATGCAGTACATAGGTCAATTTCTGACTATGTGCATCTAGTCTGTTTGCTTCATTTTATGGCACCTTTTCATAGGTAATTAAGTTCAGCAAATAATATAAAGGCCGCGTTGGGTATTGGAACGCACGACGTTTAGACTGCGATGACCTCAAACGAATGCTTGACACTATGAGCTTTTTATATGTTTTCCTGTTTCCTTGGCAACTCTTCTTTTGTGTTACATTCAATTCTCACCTCCATGAAGCCCGCTTTTGAAATGCGAACACATAACCTCTAGACTGAGAGGCACACAGCCCAATCTCATACCCTTTCTCTCTCTCTCTCTCTCTCTCTATATATATATATATATATATATATATATATATATATATATATATGATTGTTTGATTCTTTTTATTGCGCAACTCAGTATATGCCTTTTGTTCGTATATTAATTTTATACAATTTGCGCGCAATACTTGAATTTTTCATATAAGGTAATGCTTCGTACATAAGATTTGTATGACAACCGTTAAATCAATTCACATATTGCATATTGTGGATGAAGTTATTACCTAGTATATAAGCAACCATTACCATGTAATGCCTCTTCCGATTGCTCTATCATCATATGCTAATTTACAAGTTCTACCATAATTAAATAATATATTTTTTTTAAAAACAATCGCATTAGGAAAACGAATATAAATGAGTATGAAAATGCGTCATAAATTTAAAAAGTTAAAGTTAAATTTTCGTTAATCCTGCCGAGTTACGTATTTGCATACGTGTAGGCTTCACTGGTTCACGAATATCGGGTTGTATTAACTTCAAATATAACAACTCACAAAGTGGTAGTGTATATCGTTTATGCATGTGGAAGTTTTCTTAAGCGTAGTTATTTCTATGAGCATAGCACGCATATATTTTCAGTTGCAAGTTTAATTTGAAATTATTCGTTTTAACGTGCTACACAAGTTTATATTTGGATTACTTCTGCGATTTCGAGATTACTGACCTCTAATAAATGTTAGCCCTAGCTCATATTACACCTAATAATAATACGACTAAATATCTTAATAACAAAAACAACAATAATAACAATAATAATATTACAAATAATAAAATTTCTATGATTGGCGATCAAAATAACAAAATATAATTTTAAGCAATAGTAAACAGTACGCATACGAAACACTGGCAAAACTTTATAAATACCTGCTTAAAAGTTAAACAAATTTACTTTAGAGCGAATCTAATGACATTTACTCGACAATTTTTTAAAGTAAAGTTTTACTTGCAGATTTCAACTATTTTCATTTTATTCTAAACCAAAATTTAAATTCTCTAACAAAATATGCCCATTTTCAATGACATGAAATGCTAGTACCAATACAGACTATACAAAGAATGAAGAGTCATAGTTCCAATTTGCATTAGTTTATCACCAGTGTTTACTTCGTTTCTCTTTGACTTATTATGATGTGATTGCCATATAGGAACGGGTTTGGCTATTGTGTGCCCAGACAGCAACAAATTCCATCGAGATATAAAGAAAATTGCAGCAACAATGTAAAGTTAAAAATGATAACATTTGAATGCTTTACTTTTGTCAAAGTAAGAATTATTATTCAATATATTTTTTTATTATATTTCGCAAAACCTACCCCCTACGAATTAAAAGCTTTGTGCTTGTAACTGGGACTATAACTTTTAGCTTTATTGAAGATAGAAAATATAGATATTGCGCAACAACGATTGAATGTCGAAATAGAATCAACAATTAATTGCATTCTGGGTGGTAATCTCTATTATTCCTCAGCTGATTGTTGCGTTAAACAAATGAAAATTATTTATTATTTGAAGTAGAAAAAGAAATAAATGAATTAAAGGAATTTTTTCTGGTAAAAATATGGAGAAGATCAGAAGAGTTAACGGCTTTCTAATGATAGTAAACATCTTCAGTGGATCATGTGAATATTGAAGAAACATAAACAGTCGTACACGCGACGTCTCAGTGCTGACAAGCTAGTCCGAATAGGTTACAGGACAAGCACAGAAGGACAGAAGCACTAGCAGTTAAAGTTTTATAAACTAGACATTCCCATAGATCTTTTAGAGCATGAAATGGACAAACAATTATATTATCAGTAGATTTATAATTGAAATATTAAATCGAAATTTACCAGACTTAATAAAACTCTCAAAACAGTGTTTTTCCCATTCTCATAATTATAAATATGGATAGAGGTACGTATATGCATATAGTGTCTATTCTGAAATGGCACATCTGGTCAGACAAATTTTTAGTTCGAAATCGAAATCTACATGAACAGAAGACTAACCCACAACATAAGTTAGTATATAGTTGGAAATCACATGCATTACCAATTTCAGAAACGCAGTAGACGAAATGCAAGACTTAAAAGGAAGTGTCCCGGTTCGTGCACCGGTCGCGGAAATTCTCGTATGTTCTTGATATGTATCCAATAGCAACGAAATTAGTCATCTTGATAAAATTAATTTTCCATCATATACAATATTCTGCTTATACTGGCACCATAATTTAATTAAATCCTGCTATGAAAACTTCAAATCATTATCACTTATTCAGGTGGAACCGTGTCTGCTTCATAAAGACATCGGGTTTGGCCAGCTGAAATCAAAGGTAGAAAGTGATGTAAAATTAGTTCCACCTGAAGAAATGATTAGTCAGAAAACATAAATTGGTATATATGTAAATTAAAATTTCGTGTAGTGCGTGATTAAGAGGAACAAAAGACAAGATTCAAGACTTCAAAGCAAATGTATAATAATTTCTGATTGTGATGCTCTAATATTATATATATATATATATATATATATATATATATATACTATATATATAATAACTGCATTAGATGGCAATACAATCCATCAACCGGTTCATGATTTACATGACATCGAGAATGAGCCTTTCAAATCTTTTATATGCATTCCAAAATGTCTCCCTTTAATCAGTTTGCTGTAGTGCTTAGATGACAACGCTTCAGTACATACCACTTCACAGAGGTTGCGCTATGCTTTGCGAAAATTTAAATAAAATTGTATTTAAAAATTATTACTGTCATCCACGCAATTTATGATTATTTAACAAAACAAACCGCTACTGAATTGAATCGATGTCTGAAGCAATTTTGGCTTATTAAAAATATTTGCCATTAAAATGAATTGCATTTGTCATCTAATACAATTTTTAAAGTCATATCATAGTAGTTTATATATATATATATATATATATATATATATATATATATATATATATATATATGTGTGTGTATATGCATATAAAGACCTTTGTAATAACACATTTACTTAATTAACATTTGATGAATGCCTGTACAGAATTATCGATTCATAAAAGTATTGATTTTGGTATTAAAATTTCCCGTGTACGTGTTTAAAAAAATGATCCGCAGTTTTTTTAATCTAATGATCACATTTTACAAAGTTATTCTTGCAATATATTCCTTAATCGCCTAAATCGGAATAGTGAAACTGTATAGTAGAGCCCAAAAAATGTTATCATTCATAAATCACAAATTAATGCTAGAATATTATATTTCAATAGGCAAGATTAATTTAAAAATGTAATTGAATGACGTTATCAACTAAATGAAAGATTTGCTTTAAAGAGGCACTGCAAATCGGAGCCTGCTAAGTTTGAAATGAAAGCTCCTTAAATAGACTTTGCACTCGCTCGATTGGTGTTACATAAAAGATGGCTAATTTTTTAGTGAAGAAAAACATTTTGCCATTAACTTTTCTGCAACAAAATTTAAAAGTTTATTCTATTAAGCGAAGATAGCGTGCGTTGGTGGTGGTAGCCATCAGTGTTGAAATAAGCACATATAGCCTAAGTTGCATTGAAAAGGTAATTTCGTGAATGCACATAAATGATGCATCCGTCATCCTAATCTAGTACAAAGAATGCGAACTGAATAAAACATTTACACTTTCAGATCCTTGGTAGTCAGTTACGTGTGGGCTCTTAAGATGACCAAGGAAAATCTAAATGGACCACTATGTGCACAAATCGATAGTTTTGTAGCGCTTCGTGACTGGAGAAAATAGGGTTACCGTAAATTTCAAGAAAGAAAACTTAATTTACATCATTTATACTTTTTATTTATCATCGTTAGGCAGTTCCAAGCGCGTTCTAATAACGGCCAATTACGTTTAAACAAAATTGTGCAAAGACTGCCATGTTACTGTGTTACATGACGAGAAAGAGTGTAGTTGGGTCTTGTTTCAGGAGGAAACACTTAAATTATATTATTTATATTTTTAATTGTTTTGGAGTGACATTCGGAAGTCAGTTTTGATGTGTGCCACAACTGTGACCAAGTAACTTTTTTTAAATTGATTTTTGTAATGTCAGGCGATTTTCTGTTTCGCGTTACTAGAGAAATGAGGGCCGGTGTTAACTTAAAAATTAAAAACTTGATCGATATCATTTAAACTTGATATTTATCGTCGGCTGATCCTTGTTTGTTAGATTCCGGCACCTCTCATTAAAAACAAGGCAATATTAACAATGGGATTGGTGTTTACTTCAAGTTCGCAAACTTGATTTAAAGAAATATTAACACGAATCAATATACTTAATGGTGGCAATATTAATGTGGTGTGCGACTATCTAGACATCGCGCTGGTGTTTACCTAGAGACGGAAATCTTAATTTATATTATTTCCCATTTTATTCATCGTGGCTTCATTCGCCTTAGCCAGCTTCTCGCGTTCGCTAATGCTGACCATGGAAGTGCTAGACAAATGAATATGTGTGCAGACGAGATCGTTTGTGTTATGTGACTAGGCAACAAAAAGTTTGTTGTTAATTTTAAACTGAAAAAAACGTAGTTTTTAAATTTTGCACGTGTTAATTTTTTCAAATTATAACTCGTTAATTAGTTTTGTGCTTGCTCTGTTGATGACAAAGGAAGTCCTCAATGAAAAAATAGGTATAAAGACGGTAATTTTAACTGTGTTGAACGGCACTAAAAAGATTGGTGTTTATTACGAAACTAAATACTTTAATCATACATTTCCTCCATTTCCCGTTGTGGGTTAACCCTCGATAATCAATTTAATGCGTGCTCTGGTAGTTAACAATGAAGTTCTAAACAAATAAATATGCGTATTAACAGACAAATTGCTTTGTTTCCTGACTAGAAAGAGACTGGTTCGTTTTTGTTTAAAGACCAAAAACGAAAGTTATATAATTTCTACGTGTTTCTGCGTTGAGTTTATTGTTATTAGTCAGTTGCATGCATGCTCTGATGGAGATAAAATAACAGCCAAATGAATCTATATGACCAAGAAAGGTTGATGCTTATTTCAAGACCATATACTTTATTTATTTTATTTCTACATATTTAGTTTTATTCGATCCTCGTTAGTCAGTTACTTGTGTGCTCCGAGGATGACCAATTAAGGTCTAAAATAACAAAAATATCTAATGAATTTATTCATTGTTTGGTGCGAGAGTAGAAAAAAATCTTGCTCACGTTTCATTTAAAATGGAATACTTAAATTGTGTAGGTTGTACTTGTTATATTTTGTGGGTCAGTCAGCTTCCTTCGTGTTCTGAAAATGGAGAAGGAAAATCTAAATGAATCAATATGTGCAAAATGGGCGTTTTTCTGGCTGTAATTAGAAAAAAAACTGGCTGCTGCGTATTCAAGAGCAAAAACGTACATCATATCATTTCTACATTTTATTCGATGGAATCGATGCCCCTTTGTCAATTTAATGCGTGTTGCGTTTATGAAAAAATTAGAACTAGACAAATAAATAAGTATACATACTGTTGTTTTGTGGTATTGTGTGGAAAAAAATACAGTGTTATTGTTTATTTCAAATCCAAATTTCGAATTTATAAAAGTTTCGTTTGCTAAAACTTTGTGAATTGAATCGCGTTTTTCTGTTCCATGCGTACTTTGATGATGCCAATATAATTGTTTAACGAATAAGTATGTTTCTAGTTTTTGCTGATTTGCATGAGAAGAAAAATAGAGTTTGTGTTTAATACGAGACATTGTACTTAAAGTATATACTTCCACATTTCATCATTGTGGACTTACCCATAATAATAATGCGTGCTCTGATAGGTCTCTAGGAAATCACATCACCTACTTAGTTGAAATCAATATGTTGACATATTGATTGTTAACTTAGTAGGTGATGTGATTTCCATTGAAAAGGATATCCATATCCGGATATCGAAAATTATGGGAAAAAATCAGGAAGACAGTGGATGCAGACAAATCGGATCGCAACCCGATAATCTGGTAAACGATCCATTCCCTGTCGCGCAACATGTTTCTTTTAAATGCCCAAAGAATTTATAAATGATCAATCTGTTTTGTGACTAGAACACATACAAGAATCGTTATTTATATCATTTCTCCGTGGTATTCGTTATTCAAGCTAATAAATAAGTGTCAAGATGTTAGATATACTTCGCTGTGTAACTAGCAAAAAAATCTTATCGATATATATTTAAACTCATAATTGTTTATTAATATTAGTTGTATTAAATAAAAAATAATTACATTTAATCAAGTGTGCGATCTTGATATAAACACCTGACCCATTATGTACATATATTTGTCAGTATAAACTAATTATTGTATAGTGTGGAAAAGGCAATTCATCCGGTAGACCAGTTTCGTCCTTATTGGGAACTCATCACGTACTGTCCAGAATTTGCAGTGGACAGACATGCCCGGGTTCGAGCCCGGACCGCGGCAAATTCTGGACAGTACGTGATGACTTCCCAATAAGGACGAAAACGGTCTACTGGATGAATTTTTGCTGTTTTGCATGACCAGAAAGAATACAGGTTAACTCTTCACTGAAAAATGTGTTAATTGATACAATTACTACTTGTTATTCCTTGGGTTTTGATTCTTGTTAGTCAGTTTCGTGCGTGCTATGATTATGACTAAAGAAGTTCTAAAACATAAATATGAGTCATTTGTTTGATTTCTCGCAATGCCTGACCAGTTATAAAACTTTGTGATCATTTCAATAAGAAATACGTCATTTTAGTCATTTTTCTTTTTTACTCGTTGTCAGTTATCCTCATTAATTGGGTCGTACATACACTAAGGATGACTACTGTAGTTTAACACAAATTAATTTGTCTAAAGACGATAGTTGTGCTGTATTGTGCAACTAGAACAAAATCAGGCTGGTGTATATTTCATGACGAATAACTTGACCTATATAAGTTCATTTCAGAACTAGAAAGGTGTGTGGTGGTTTCTGTTGTTTACCTCTACACCGAAAACTTTATTTATATAAAATATAATAGCATCAAATTTCTGTAATGAGGAACAGCACAATGACCTTCGACTTAAAATTACTTTTTCATGCTAATCAAAAGGTCTTATTGGCCAGTATTTGAATTCTCAATTACAATTATCTAGCTGATATGTATATTTACGCCATGAAAATGATTACAGTTGAACAAAGAATAATTATCAGTCATATACAGGTTCAAAAATGTGGTTAGACAACATCACAAAGCGTATAATACAAGAAAATCGTCACACAATATAGTATGCCGGCCTTTTTAGATGAACATGATCTTGTTTACGCGCGTAGTAAGCCGAATTTCTTACATATAATTTCGATGCAAAATGGGCAAATATATTTGTTAAATGTATTTTAGATCATAATTATTTACACTTATTCTTTTAAACGCATTTGAAGAATCCTATATGCAAAAATGTATTATATGCATTGTTTTTGCTAAGTACTAACTAAAATTCCTGCATAAGAGAAGACAAAAATCAATGAATTGTCTTAAACTCACAAAATTAGAACGAATCCCTTTTCGATTGACAACAAACCCAACACCGCATGCATCATGATCCTCCTCCGAGTTAAATAATCCATGGGAAACAGTTAAGTCAGATTTCGCCATTTTCCAAGCACATGCCACAATGATCAACAATTGATAGAACAATTACTTTGCAGAGAAATATTTATTACTGTTGCGTTCCAATGCAGAAAATTTTCAATCGACAAATGATTCACTGCAATAACAATGAAGGAAAACCGCAAGAGCAGTCAACTTTAAAATGAAAACCTTAATTTAGAGAGATGGCCAATTTCTATTGGCTTAACTCTTAGGCCGTTCAGGATTGGTTGGACCTATTCAAATAGAAAATTAACAGACCAATGGCTCGTGAATGCATTGTCGGTGAACTATTGTCCAAGATAGAAAGAAAAATGCTTTTATTTCTTTATTTTGTAAATAAACAAATAGAATGCTTATAATTTACATTGATTTGAATCTTTTTTTCGCATTTATAGATATAAAATATTAAATACGAAATATTGTATGTACACGACACGGAATCTTCAAATTTAAATTACTTGTAAAGACTAACTTGTAATATTTGTCTTCAAAAGCACATATTTGTTTTGACTTCGGTGTGTACCTCGATATTTTAATCATTATAGTAAATCCAGTTCTTTGATAAAACTTCATGTGCATCTAGCCAGATTCATATTTTATTCTATTCATCCCTATAAATCTTTCGAACGTACGATTACAATACATGCACTGGAAACACTATAAAACAGGCTATTAAATATAGGGTACTGCATCCTTAGTCAACATTGTTCAATTGAGATCAGAATCATTGGTCAATTTCAACGTGCACACAAGCGTTTCGTGCGAATTGGGGATTCATCAGTAGGAGCCGGCTTTAGGACAAAAGACCACTATATATCTGGTAAATAAATGTAGATTAGTTGGACGATGCAATTTATATTCATATGATGCATTTAACTATGTTAATTCAAAAACAAATTAAGGCATATAATATGTGCCAAACATGTGTATGGTATCAACAGGATTTTGGAGACAATTTCAACAAAATTGAGGGCAGAAGCCAATACTGAACAGCTGCCACTCCAGCAGGACCTTATATCTTGAACTCAGTCGACATCAGTGATCACAAATTCAGGGTAATGAAGATCACTTGGAGCGCAACGTCTAACACAACATTGCATACTCATATATATTGGTCTTGCGCAAATGTAAATATTGAACTATTATACGTTTAACAATAATTGATTGCGCGGGTTGTGGTAACAATTCTTTAAATCAAGTTTGCGAGCTTGAAGTAAACACCAATGCCATTGTATTTAACCAGTCGTTGAACAACATTACAAAACTACCGCCAGTCGCAACGCACTGACGGTTTTCAACCTTCCATGATCATCATCAGAATACGACGGCAAACTGACTATCGAGGATCAAACCGCATTGAATATATATTGAAATCAAATTTAGATAGGCGGCTCTCACCTCTAGCAGTCTCGCATACATTGAACTTGACTGGAAATGTCGGCTGCACAATTTCTATGCAGTCACGAACATTAACCGTTTGCAGCTTTCGCCACATATACATATATAGGCAATACAATTTAAACAATAATTGATTGAGCGGGTGGTGGTAACAATTCTTTAAATCAAGTTTGCGTGCTTGAAGTAAACACCAATCCCATTGTATTTAACCAGTCATCGAACAACATAACAAAACTACCGCCAGCTGCAACGCACCGACGCGTTTCGACCTTCCATGATCATCATCAGAGTACGACGGCAAACTGACTATCGAGGATCAAAACCGCATTGAATATATATGGAAATCAAATTTAGATATGCAGCTCTCACCTCTGGCAGTCTTGCATACATTGAACTTGACTGGAAATGTCGGCTGCACAATTTCTATGTAGTCACGAACATTAACTGTTTGCAGCTTTCGCCACATATACATATATAGGAAATAGAATTTAACAATAATTAGTTAACAATAAAGAATTTTTACCACCACCCGCGCAATCAATTATTGTTATATTGTATTGCCTATATATGTATATGTAGTGAAAGCTGCAAACAGTTAATGTTCGCGACTGCATAAAAATTGTGCAGCCGACATTTACAGTCAAGTTCAATGTATGCGAGACTACTAGAGGTGAGAGCCGCATATCTAAATTTGATTTCCATATAAATTCATTGCGGTTTGATCCTCGAAAGTCAGTTTTCCATCGTACTCTGATGATGATTATGGAAGGTCGAAAGCAACTTCAGTGCGTGCAAACTGACAGTAGTTTTGATATGTTGTTCGACGACTGGTTAAATAAAATGGGATTATAACGGCAATTAAAAGCAATCGTTGCATTACATTCGGTAAATTGAACGACTGGCGTCAATCAGAACCAGAGTACAAGGCTTTGCTATTATAGCACTTTGACCAACATGCTTATCGTATAAATAACGACATATTTGCATTAATACAAAAGGAAAAACAAATAGAGATTTATTTGCGTAAGCAAAATCACGCAGAACTATTTTAAGCATCTATGACGAATTTCGTGTCATTGAATAATATTTGTCAGTACCCTAGAGTTGTTTATTTAATGGTTCCTGTGACATATGTAAAAAAGTTATGGGAATTTATCATATAATTAAATTTAAATTAACACGCCAACTGCGCAAATGGACGTCTGTTCGTAAGATTTGATATAAAAATATGTGCTTTAACTCGCTTCGGAGATGGTATTTAATTATAATAAAACAAGAAATGATAAGATGAATAAGTTTATTAGAAAACATTTTTAGCTTAAGTGTGTATTAAGAATTGAGAGCTTATTGGCGTAAGCCTAACTGACGCTGCTTTTTAGTTGGTTTGAAAAAGTTTAGTGCGTCGTAAGCAGAAATGAAACAATAATATCGCGCCAGTTCTACTGTATCAACTGAAGTAATTCAAGATTCATCACTGACATAACCTAATAAACAGCAATAGTACCATCGTTCTCTGGCATGAATGTTAAGACAGGAAACTTATTTATGTTGATTTTGAAACAATAATAATTAAAAAATAATACCTTATACATGGACTACCATTTAACCGAAGATGGGTGCAACGAGTTCGCTGGGTAATGTGCTTACCGTTTTGTTTGGTGCGTAAAAATGTTGCCTAGAATATTTAAACTGTATTATTTCTATATCTTCTGGTTCTTAAGGGCTCACCTATATGGCTTTGTATGCTAGTAACTAAGTACAAATTACTCTCTCGATTTAGAAGTCCCCAGTTGCTGATTTTTGTCTATGTAATATAATGAATCCTTTGTTTAAAATAGACAGAAAACGGAAAAAGTCTGAAATATTGTCTATTGTATCAGCAGTAAAATTGGAATAATGTATAAATATAATATTTATCGTAAATTATATTACAGCAATTTGAATGTGATATGATGTTAATGAAATGTCATTGAAATAAGGATAAATAGATTTGCAACAAAATCAATGAGTAATTAGTAGAACAGCTAACGGAACGTGAACGCAACGAATAGTTTCGAAACAATATTTCCAAACGCCACCAAATGCTAACCAGTAAATCTTGAATAGGCAAAAACGATTAATTAAACATGAAAGTATCAATTTAAAATTCGATCAATGAAATCTGTAAATGGACGCCAATGGTCTTGCTTGATAATAAGACCAATGTAAATCTAAAAAAGAACAAAAGTGGCAAACCAGAGGATCAGAGCTATAAATTTGATTACGGTATTATTTAGAGATCAATTAATATCAAATTAGTCAAAAGATGTGGTCATTCACACTAAACAATTTCTTATTTACTTGTTACACGTAAATAATTGGTGACTGATTAATAAACGCACTGGAAGTTGGTTTACTTTTATTTAGAAATTGACAGTGCAACCTTCTATCTAAAAGCATTTAACAATGATAGACTAGGTATGATCGAAAGGGTAGGTTGAACATTTGCAACAACAGTCACGTCATCAAAAAAACTTTTCTTGGTCATTCACAACTTTCTAGTTATTTGGACACATTTACATAGGGTTTCTTTAGGTCGGTGATATATGTTATCTTTGTAAATTACAAATTATAACAAATTACAGCGTCTTCCATTAAATCTCTATGTGCGTCTAGATTTTGCCCTCTACAGTGTCTGTAAAACTACCAATTTCTGTATATAATTTTACTCTAGCACGTAAAAAACCATTTGTAATCTTCAGACAAACATTGCTTTTATTTGCATACATAATTTTATTGCACATATGTGGATCGAAGGTGTTGGTGGTTTTGAACTTAGCCTGTAAGAACGAAATGCATGCATCTACAGGATTACACAACCTGTGAAGTAAATAAACGTTTGTTTTTGAAACTATTATATGCGCGATGAAAGCTGTAATAATTCTTTAACGCTGGTGGCACAGATATTTTGCAGTCAATACATTCAGTTAAGTTCGACGTATTTGAAAGTCATATGTGGACGAGTCGCATATTAGACTTTGCTTGCAATATATTTATACAGAAAATTAATCGTTGTAAGTCAGATTGTCGTTGTAACCATGACAGTTTGAAATGCGTTAAGACGTGCCACTCAGGTGAGTTTAACTATGCTGTGAAACTAGAAAAATAAAATGGAATTTGTGTTTATCGTCAGTTCACAGGCTTTATTTAAGCTAATGTAACCACTCACCCTTTAGTCAGTGATTGATTAACGTTACATCGTATATACGTCTGACAAATGCTTCACTATTTTTCTATTTTGACGGCATAGAATTATGATGTATGCGAAACTACAAAAAGTGAAATCTGCAGTTCTTAATTTATATGATTTGTAAATGCATTAGGGTCTGATCCTAGTTAGTCAGCCTGAGGCCGTGCTCTGACGTTGGATATGAATGGTGGAAACTCGTTAGTACATTCCATTGAGGGTTGTTTGGCTATGCTCTGCAAATGATTAAATAAAATTGAGTATTTATCTCAATTTTGCAAACTTGAGTTAAATAATTTCTTAAAGCTATCTTTTTGCACTGGATGAACGCATAAATGTTTGGTTTACTCTGTGTGTTGAGGGGTACGTTTATTATGTTTTAAAATAATTCATAAACAATAATTTGAGTCTTTGTAAACAGACAATCGTTTAGTTTCCCAACATAATCAACGTGTTTTAGATTCGGAGATCTGTCAAGCTAATATAAATAGCCTTTATTTCAAAATTTTACAGCAGACATTTCCAATCAAGTTCAATGTATGCGAGAATGCTAGGGGTGAGAGCCGCATATCTAACTTTGATTTCCATATATATCCAATGCGGTTTGATCCTCGATAGACAGTTTGCCGTCGTACTCTGATGATTATTATGGAAGGTCAAATTGCGTCAGTGCGTTGCGGCTGGCGGTAGATTTTTTATGTTGTTCGACGACTGGTTAAATACAATGGGATCGGTGTTTACTTTAAGCTCGCAAACTTGATTTAAAGAATTGTTACCACCTTCCGCGCAATCAATTATTGTTAAATTATATTGCCTATATAAGTATATGTGGCGAAGGCTGCAAACAGTTAATGTTCGTGACTGAATAGAAATTGTGCAGCCGACATTTCCAGTCAAGTTCAATGTATGCAAGACTGCTAGAGGTGAGAGCCGCATATCGAAATTTGATTTCCATATATATTCAATGCGGTTTGATCCTCGATAGTCAGTTTGTCGTCGTACTCTGATGATGATCATGGAAGGTCGAAACGCGTTAGTGCGTTGCGGCTGGCGGTAGTTTTGTTTTGTTGTTCGACGACTGGTTAAGTACAATGGGATTGATGTTTACTTCATGCTCGCAAACCTGATTTAAAGAATTGTTACCACCTCCCGCGCAATCAATTATTGTTAAATAAGTGGTATTAGCTTGAATGTAGTAAATCTTCCCGTTCATCATCAAAGACATGGGTTATATGCAATTTTTGATTGTTTTCCGGTGTCTCCTTGACCTAGATCCCAATGGGTATCCTCTACATCCTGTCGTTGTGAAACAGTCATTCTGAGCAACCAAGATAAATATCATTGAATTAAAATTCAATGGCAGAAAGTGATTATAAGTGGGTAGTGTATTGGAAACATTTGATAAGTCCTGATAAATTTATATCCTCATCAGCATATATATATATATATATATATATATATATATATGCATAGAATTATCATGTACAAAATGTTGATTGCCTCGAATTTGAGAAACATTTAATTTAAGCAAAGTTAGGAAAAAACGCGTGCAAAAATGTCTATTATATTTTCTCCCAATTGGTCAAATAATTTAATTATTGTATCTGTTATCCCTACTAAAATTTACTTTTATGCATGGATTCTTATTCTGCTGCAAAATGCATACTAGCTGACTTTATCTACATTAATTCAACTATAAAAAAATTATACGCCAGTAATTCGTTCAAATATAGATGTGTTTTCTTAAGGTTATCAATTAACTAATGGCGGCTTTTTTCTGAATGTTGTCGCAGCCTCCGATTGGTTTCAGAATTAATACTCTGTGCATCTTTAGCAGCGTTTGGCTATTAAAGTGCAGCTCTTGGTGTACACTAGTAGACCGTTCCTCCCTCACACTAAACAACGAAATGTTTGCTAGTATGTATTAGGTGTTGCGAACCTAGTAACCAATTAGTTCATTTATGATCGGAAAGATAAACCAAATACAGCATAAATGGAAAGCATAATCTCATGCAAAATTCGATTCGTGCTTACTGGCGACTCATCATTAGGAGCCCGTATTACGCCGTTTAACAACCATATATTTTTTTATAGAATGTACCGTCCTATTATCCCACATTCTTGACCAAAATATATAGTGGTTAAGGGCGTAAAACCGGCTCCTACTGATGAGTCGACAGTAAGCACGAAACGAATGTGCATGAGATTATACTTTCCGTTCATGCTGCCTTTGGTTGATCGTTCTGGTCATGATTGGACTATTTTATTGCTAGGTGTGCGACACCTAATAAAAATTCGTAGATTTGTTTGTACATTTTAGCTAATGTCTTCAGAAGGACCTAATATTACGCCCTTTAACCACTATATATTTGGGTGAGGAATGTGGGAAAATAGGACGGTACCATCTACTAGACGAATGAGTAAAGCTGTAATCGTAAAGCTAACATCATATAGTCTACGTCAATACTACTTCAACGCTAACTCACACTATATAATATA
>JAQBSW010008407.1:0-34409 GCA_029291075.1 Eudiplozoon nipponicum
TTTAACCAGTCGTCGAACAACATAACAAAACTACCGCCAGCCGCAACGCACTGACGCGTTTCGACCTTTCATGATCATCATCAGAGTACGACGGCAAACGGACTATCGAGGATAAAACCGCATTGGATATCAATGGAAATCAAAGTTAGATATGTGACTCTCAGTAACGAACATTAACTGTTTGCAGCTTTCGCCAAATATACGACGACTGGTTAAATACAACGGGATTGGTGTTTACTTCAAGCTCGCCAACTTGATTTAAATAATTGTTACCACCACCCGCGCAATCAATTATTGTTAAATTCGTAGCCAGTTGATTAAAATACCATGCTGGTGAAAATATTATGGCAGGATGGCTCAGTGTTTAGAATACCGGATTCCGCAGCCGACGTACCCAGGTTCGAGCCCTGTCCGCCGCAAATTCTGGACATTATGTGATCATTTCGCAATAAGAATGAAACCTGTCTACTGAATGAATTGCTTTTGCAACACTATACAATACTTAGTCTATACTGACAAATTTACGTGCATAAAAGGTAAGGTGTTTATATTCAGATCGCATCCTAAATTATAGTAATTGTTATTAACGCCCGCGCAACCAATGTTCGTTTAAACTTTAGAATGGTTAGACCGCGTTCTTTTATTTTAAATAAAAAGCTTCTTATATATAATAGTGCTTAGGACTTTGCCTTGTGTAAAATAAAGAAATTCGTCAAACTGCTTCGTGCCTCGTTTCAAATATATGCTCGAATGTAACTGATTTTACTGACGGTGGCAGGCATTTTTTGAATCAATTTCTATGATAAAGTATGCTGGAATTTTGTGATCAAATGCCTTTTCGTATGCCCGATATATATGCTATCGCACATAAATGAATATTTATGTACTTGTCGAATTTGGAGAGAACTAGCAATTGATCTTTGGCATACAATCTCAAGATTCTCTGTTTGCTGAATGTCATATTAATTTTTGTAACTTGGGAAATTCTCCTTAGTGATCCGATTTTGACGCCGTGTAATTGTGACAATAGCCACCTTTAAGACAAATAATGAACAAAGGGTCTTATCTAGGGCAGACATTATTTCAACAGAAATTCCTCGCAGAAGCGCCCGTATAAGAATGAAGCAGGCAGCCCAATGATAAAAGCAGACTTCGAGCCGCGGAAGTGAACATAAATAAATAATATGTGTAAATTTGTTTTATTAAATCGATGCTCGTTGTGCGAGCAAAATTCTATATATAATTGAGTAAAAATAAAGCATGTGTGGTACATTTAAAATGGCTTCTGATGGGTTGGAAACGTTGATTCAAGGACTGACTGCTCAAATGAACAATTTAACTGCAGAATTAGGCATAATTAAGTCTCGTCTTGGTGAAACCCTGATAATGCACACCGAGAGGATCCGCGTGCACGGACCAACCAATATAGGTGACTACAACAACAGCGACCGCGCCGAAGAGGAATCAGGAGGAAATATGCCGGCGTTTTCAGCCGAATCGACGAGTTATTTCAGACCGTCATCAGAGTTTAAGCCGATGTTGGCACCACTAGATGTGGAAAGGCCACCATTGTGGTTCGAATAATTTGAAGCATCAGTTCGAGCCCAAGAATTTACATTAGAAGCACCTATTGTGCGTGTGGCTGTCCAGGAATTGGTGGACCGGACAGTAGCAGTCCAATTGGAATTTCCGGTCGACCACACGTATGGAGAGTACAAAAGACGCGTGTTGGATCATTTCGGGCCAGGCCTCAGGAAGTGTTCTTAGAATTGTACAGTCCTGAAACCATTATGGGTGAGATGCCCATGGATACCATGGCACGTATCAAGCGGTGGTTCTCGAAGCTTACCGAGTCTTTACCCGGCTTGCAACCACATGAGGCCATCATGTTCATGCTGCTGGATCCTACCAGATACGGTGAAATATCCAGCGCCCAGGGAGGCCTTGAAGAGAGACTTCAGGCTCTTCAAAGTTCGGCCATAATGACAAACAAAGTGGCAGCTGCATCTCCACGCATGGGTCCAGTTACGACATCTGGCAGGAGCGACATACCTTTGGAATTCTTCGCGGCATAATCAGCAAGTTCGCAACAGACGGCAACAGCCAGTGGCGTGGAAGCAAAGTCAATATATAAGGACACCAGCTTCGACGAATATATCGTCTAAGCGTCAGCAAAACCAGTATAGTGCTCCTAGAGAACGGCCAGTTCAATGGAAGAATAGTGTCCACAACCTCACAAATAAAGGTAGTCGAGATCAGGGCAAAAATATTAAACCTTTAGAGGCTCCGATGAGTAGATTGAGTGAAGACCAGCAGAACAACCAAAATGTGTTCCGAATCAGGTGGCCTTCGACGAAAAATAAGTATGGGAAACATTGCCCCATGTTAGGATTTTTATTAAAATAATTTTTTTGGAACTCTTCAACGGACAGCCAGTAATAATGCAATTGGATACTGGAGCTGATGTGTCGGTACTACCACTGACTTGGCCATTGAACAACGTAAAACCTACGAGAGCAAGTTTATGTCAGGCATCGGGCGCATCGATGGTGGCTGCGGGCGAGTGGGACACGAAGTTGTTAATAAATGAAATGTCTATCATATGTCTTTTGTTGTTTCGAATACGCAAACGCCCTTATTGGGACTTGATTTCATTAGAAAATGGGTTAAGACGATAGACTGTCAAAATAAACGTGTATGCCTATCGCGGCCTGAGGGAATAAGTTCAATAAAGTCTATATGTACCCCTAAGATGCAGGAGGAGACCAGTTGTCTGCCTGGGTGGTGGAAGAATCTTCAAACCCAATATAACATTATATTCCAACTGCCTGATTGTAGCGAGCGTCCAGGGCCGACGGTCGACCAGTTTAAGCTATGGCTAGAACTAAATGAAGGTTACGAACCACCAAAAGTATATGGTGCTCCTCCAAAGAAATTAGCAGCAGCGACTCGAGCAACCCAAGAAATGATAGAAGCCGGCGTTCTTGAACCGTCATCATCTGTTTTTCGTGCTCCGATGGTTTATGTTACGAAAAAGGATGGTTCGCTCCGACCGGCGGCTGATTTTAGGCAATTGAACTCAGTAACTAAACCGGACCCGTATCCCATGCCGGCTCTGCGTGATCTGTTCTTACAGCTAGCGGGAGGCAAATGGTTTGCCGTGCTTGATCTTAAACAGGGATTTTGGCAAATAGGCGTGCGGCCCGAAGACCGATGGAAGTTAGCGGTGCAGGTACCCCAAGGTCATTTCCAATTCACCCGGGTACCATTTGGCCTTAAAAACGCACCGAAAGTGTTCCAAAGAATGATGGACTCGTTCGTGTCTGACTTAACTTGTACAACAGCTTACGTAGACGATGTTATTATATGGGCCACCACTGAACACGAATTACGTGTGAGGCTGCAGAAGATGTTGGCCAAAGCTGTAGAATGGCGATTACATTTTAATCCAGAAAAGGTACAGATAGGTCAAGAAGTGCGGTTCTTGGGGCACTTAGTCTCAGCGGACGGATGCATGCCGTTAGATTCGAATGTACAACCTATCAGGGATTATCCGGTGCCTACCACTAGAAAACAATTGCGCCGGTTTATTGGTATGGTGAATTTCTATAGACCATACCTCGCAGGGATGGCGGTTACGCAACAGCCCTTATCTCAGTTAACTAGTGCCAAGATACCATTTCGTTGGACGGAGGAAGCTCAACAAGCGTTTGTACTATGCAAGCAGAAATTAATAGATGCAACTATTTTGACTTTCCCGGTAGGTAATATGTCAATTGTTACAGACGCATCAGATATTGGGATAGGAGCGGTGTTACAAACAGACGGACGTCCTGCGCAATAAATAAGTCGCACACTCACCAAGGCGGAAGCGAACTATACCGTCACAGAAATGGAATTAGTGGCCGTACAATGGGTGCTACGGAAGTTTAGGTATTTTTTCATCGTTGGACTCATAGACAACTTTACCGACACCAAAGTACTAGTGCATTGGAGATCGTGAGTATTGAGAAGAAACGAGTTTACCGAGCCATTGAAGAGCTGGAAGAATACGATGTATCAATTGATCGTAGAGCCGGGATCGAGAATACGACAGATGATCCGCTCAGCAGAACTTACGCTGTGCGTGTTTCGCCTCTGAAGTACTAGGAAAAGATGTCACATGCCAGAAAATAGTCAATCAATTAAAAAACGGCACAGTGGTGTCCGCACAATATAAAACATTGAGCTTAAAAAACGGCCTGTTGCTGCGGAAAGAAAGAGAAACAGTGCAATGATTTGGGCCAGAATCTATAAGAACAGATCTGATGGCCTTTTGGCACGAGACGTTGGGACATCCCGGCGCCGGATGACTCAATTAGACATTGCAGTCACGACTGTATTGGCCTGGCATGTCCAAAGAAATTCGTAGCTATTGTCAAAAGTGCACTACATGCCAACGTTGTAAGCCACAAAACCGAGAAAAAGTCACTTCGATTGCTTTCAATGCCACTGCACGGAACGAGTTTCTGCATATCGACCTGGTAAGTCCACTGCCGGTAGCTCGCGGCGGCGTGTCCTATGTGTTTTCCATGGTCGATAAGTTTACCCGATGGTTCTAGTTTGTACCACTGAAGAAGATTACAACAGAAAAATTAAAATGAGCTTAGAAGAGCGATGTCTCAGTCGATTCGGTGCACCACAAGTTATTTTTACCGACCAAGGAGCACAATTAGAGTCGAAAGAATTTAATCAATGGTGCAAAGACCTTGACATAAAGCATTCCCGCACAGCCACTTATCACCCACAAACCAACGCGACGGTTGAGCGTGCAAGTAGGACGATGAAAAAGGTACTGCGATGTTGATGCCGCGAGAGCCCAGGAACGTGTAGAGACAAATTACATTTGGTCGAGCGGGCCATGCGCTTTACAGTCTCAACAGCTACAGGATTCGCTCCAACGACCATGGTCTATGGAGGACACAAAAGACTGCCAGGTGAACCTGTAATCCAAGGATCCCATGAGCGCTGCACCATAGCGGATATTCAGGAGCGACTAAAACAGTTAACTGAATATGTTGGCGCCACACAGCGACAAGGCTATGCAAGGCAACCGACACGCACTCGCCTAAAGGTCGGCGACTATGTCATGGTGCGAAGGTCGAGCCCATGGCACTGCAGGCTGTCAATGATGGGCCGTATCGCGTGGAGAGGGTGGACTCAGAGCACAATACTGTTTTTGTTAGCCTGCCCGATGGACCACGAGCTGTTGCACTGGATCGTTTAAGCAGAGTGCCAAAGCCGATTCCTGAGGGGGGAAGATGTGGCAATAGCCACCTTTAAGACAAATAATGAACAAAGGGTCTTATCTAGGGCAGACATTATTTCAACAGAAATTCCTCGCAGAAGCGCCCGTATAAGAATGAAGCAGTCAGCCCAATGATAAAAGCAGACTTCGAGCCGAAGTGAACATAAATTAATTTATATGTGTAAATTTGTTTTATTAAATCGATGCTCGTTGTGCGAGCAAAATTCTATATATAATTGAGTAAAAATAAAGCATGTGTGGTACATTTAATATGGCTTCTGATGGGTTGGAAACGTTGATTCAGGGACTGACTTCTCAAATGAATAATTTAACTGCAGAATTAGGCATAATTAGGTCTCGTCTGGACGATACGCTAATAATAAACACAGACGACATACATGTACGTGGACCATCCAACATAGGTGGACATCACAATGGCGACCGCGACGAAGAGGAATCAGGAGAAAATATGCCGGCGTTTTCAGCCAAATCGACGAGTTATTTCAGACCGTCATCAGAGTTTAAGCCAATGTTGGCACCACTAGATGTGGAAAGGTCACAGTTATGGTTCAAAAAATTTGAAGCATCAGTTCGAGCCCAAGAATTTACATTAGAAGCACCCATTGTGCGTGTGGCTGTCCAGGAATTAGTGGACCGGACAGTAGCAGTCCAATTGGAATTGCCGGTTGACCTCACGTATGAAGAGTACAAAAGACGCGTGTTGGATCATTTCCGGGCCAGGCCTCAGGAAGTGTTCTCAGAATTATACAGCCTGAAACCATTACTGGGTGAGATGCCCATGGATACCATGGCACGTATCAAGCGGTGGTTCTCGAAGCTTACCGAGTCGTTACCCGGCTTGCAACCACATGAGGCCATCATGTTCATGCTGCTGGATCCTACCAGATACGGTGCAATATCCAGCGCCCAGGGAGGCCTTGAAGAGAGACTTCAGGCTCTTCAAAGTTCGGCCATGATGACAAACAAAGTGGCAGCTGCATCTCCACGCATGGGTCCAGTTACAACATCTGGCAGGAGCGACATACCGTACTGGAATTCTTCGCGGCATAATAATTAATTCCGCGACAGAAGGCAACAGCCAGTGGCCTGGAAGCAAAGTCAGTATATAAGGACTCCAGCTCCGATGAATACGGCGTGTAAGCGTCAGCAAAACCAATGTACTGCTCCTCGAGAACGGCCAGTTCAGTGGGGAAACAGGGTTCACAATCTCACAAATAAAGGTGGGCGAGAGCAAGGCACAAATATTAATCCTTTGGTGGCTCCGACGGGTAGATCGAATGAAGACCAGCAGAACAAACAGAAAAGTGGTCCGAACCAGATGGCCTTTGAAGAAAAGGAAGTGTGGGAAACATTGCCAAATGTAAGAATTTTCATAAAAGTTAAATTTTTAGAGCTCTTCAACGGACAGCCAGTAATAATGCAATTGGATACTGAAGCTGATGTGTCGGTATTACCATTGATTTAGCCACTGAACAATGTAACACCTACGAGAGCAAGTTTATGTCAGGCATCGAGCGTATCGATGGTGCCTGTGGGCGAGTGGGACACGAAGTTGTTAATAAATGAAAATGTCTATCATATGTCCTTTGTTGTGTCGAATACGCAAACGCCATTATTGGGACTTGATTTTATTAGAAAATAGGTTAAACAATAGTCTGTCAAAATAAACGTGTATGCATATCGAGGCCTGAGAGAATAAGTTCAATAAAGTCTATATGTACCCCTAAGATGCAGGAGGAGACCAGTTGTCTGCCTGGGTGGTGGAAGAATCTTCGAAACCAATATAACATTATATTCTAACTGCCTGATTGCAGCGATTGTCCAGGGCCGACGGTCGACCAGTTTAAACTATGGCTAGAACTTAATGAATGTTATGAACCACCAAAATTATATGCTGCTCCTCCAAAGACATTAGCAGCAGCAACTCAAGCAAACCAAAAATGATAGAAGTCGGTGTTCTTGAACCGTCATCATCTGCTTTTCGTGCTCCGATGTTTTACGTTACGAAAAAGGATGGTTCGCTCCGACCGGCGGCTGATTTTAGGCAATTGAATTCAGTAACTAAACCGGACCCGTATCCCATGCCGGCTCTGCGTGATCTGTTCTTACAGCTATCGGGAGGCAAATGGTTTGCCGTGCTTGATCTTAAACAGTGATTTTGACAAATAGGGGTTCTGCTCGAAGACCGATGGAAGTTAGCGGTACAAGTACCCCAAGGTCATTTCCAATTCACCCGGGTAACATTTGGCCTTAAAAACGCTCCGAAAGTGTTCCAAAGAATGATGGACTCGTTCGTGTCTGACTTAACGTGTATAACAGGTTACGTAGACGATGTTATTATATGGGCCACTACTGAACACGAATTACGTGTGAGGCTGCAGAAGATGTCGGCCAAAGCTGTAGAATGGCGATTACATTTTAATCCAGAAAAGGTTCAGATAGGTCAAGAAGTGCGGTTCTTGGGGCACTTAGTCTCAGCGGACGGATGTATGCCGTTAGATTCGAAAGAAAAACCTATCAAGGATTATCCGGTGCCTACTACTAGAAAACAATTGCGCCGGTTTATTGGTATGGTGAATTTATATAGACCATACCTCGCAGGGATGGCGGTTACGCAACAACCCTTATCTCAGTTAACTAGTGCCAAGATACCATATCGTTGGACGGAGGAGGCTCGAGAAGCCTTTGTGCTATGCAAGCAGAAATTAATAGAGGCAACTATTTTGACTTTCCCGGTAGGTAATATGTCAATTGTTACAGACGATTCAGATATTGGGATAGAAGCGGTGTTACAAGCTGACGGATGTCCTGCGCAATATATAAGTCGCACACTCACTAAGACGGAACAGAACTATACCGTCACAGAAAAGGAATTACTTGCCGTACAATGGGCGCTACGGAAGTTTAGATATTTTGTCATCGGGGGACACGTAGACATCTTTACCGACCACAAAGCGCTAGTGCATTGGAGATAACTATGTATTGAGAAGAAACGAGTACATAGAAGAAGAACTGGAAGAATACGATATATCAATTCATCATAGAGCAGGAATCGAGAATGCGGCAGCCAATGCGCTCAGCAGAATTTCCGCTGTGCGGGTTTTGCCGCTTATAAAAGTCTCTGAAGAACAGGGAAGAGATGCTACATGTCAGGAAATAGTCAATCAATTAAAAAACGGCACAGTGGTGTCTACACCATATAAAACGTTGAGTCTACAGAACGGCCTGTTGGTGCGAAAAGAAGGACAAACAGTGCAATGGTTTGTGCCAGAATCTATAAGAACAGAATTAATGGCCTTTTGGCATGAAACTTTGGGACATCCCGGCGCTGGGCGGCTCATTGAGACATTGCTGTCACGATTGTATTGGCCTGGTATGTCCAAAGAAATTCGTAGCTATTGTCAACAGTGCACTACATGCCAACGTTGTAAACAACAAAAACAAGAAAAAGTCACTCCGATTGCTTTCAATGCCACTGCACAGAACGTGTTTCTGCATATCGACCTGGTAGGTCTACTGCCAGTAGCTCGCGGCGAGGTGTCCTATGTGTTTTCCATGGTCAATAAGATTACCAGATGGGTCGAGTTTGTACCACTGAAGAAGATCACAACAGAAAAGATTATAACGTGCTTAGAATAGCGATGGCTCAGTCGATTCGGTGCACCACAAGTTATTGTTACCGATCAAGGCGCACAGTTTGAGTCGAAAGAATTTAATCAGTGGTGCAAAGACCTTGACATAAAGCAGTCCCGCACAGCCACTTATCACCCGCAAACCAATGCAACAGCTGAGCGCGCACATAGGACGATGAAAGATGTACTGCGATGTTGGTGCCACGAGAGCCCGGGAACGTGGAGAGACAAATTAAATTTGGTCGAGCGGGCCATGCGCTTTACAGTCTCAACAGCTACAGGATTCGCTCCAACGACCATGGTCTATGGAGGACACATAATAATGCCAGGTGAACCTGTAATCCAAGGATCCCATGAGCGCTGCACCATAGCGGATATTCAGGAACGACTAAAACAGTTAACTGAATATGTAGACGCCACACAGCGACAAGGCTATGCAAGGCAACCGACACGCACTCGCCTAAAGGTCGGCGACTATGTCATGGTAGCGAAGGTCGAGCCCATGGCACTGCAGGCTGTCAATGATGGGCCGTATCGCGTGGAGAGGGTGGACTCAGAGCACAATACTGTTTTTGTTAGCATGCCCGATGGACCACGAGCTGTTGCACTGGATCGTTTAAGCAGAGTGCCAAAGCCGATTCCTGAGGGGGGTTATGTGGCAATAGCCACCTTTAAGAAAAGAAAATGAACAAAGGGTCTTATCTAGGGCAGACATTATTTCAACATAAATTCCTCGCAGAAGCGCCCGTATAAGAATGAAGCAGTCAGCCCAATGATAAAAGCAGACTTCGAGCCGAAGTGAACATAAATTAATTAATATGTGTAAATTTGTTTTATTAAATCGATGCTCGTTGTGCGAGCAAAATTCTATATATAATTGAGTAAAAATAAAGCTTGTGTGGTACATTTAATATGGCTTCTGATGGGTTGGAAAAGTCTCGTCTGGACGATACGCTAATAATAAACACAGACGACATACATGTACGTGAACCATCCAACATAGGTGGACATCACATCTGTCAGTTACGCTTTAGAGCTCAATTGGTTCGCTCGGTTTGGTGCTCCAGCTGAAGTGACAACCGATCGTGACGCACAGTTCCTCGGCGAAGAGTTCGAACCCCTTCTGCAATAATATGGTGTCAAACACTCCATGACCGCGGCTCGCAATCCGAGAGCAAATGGGTTCGTCGAAAGGCCACACCGAGAACTGAAAGAGGCGCTCAAGGCTAGCCCAGAAGAAAATTGCCTTACGGCTTTACCGAAAGTACTCCTATCAATGCGTACAAGACCTCGTGAGCCGATGAAATGAAGTTCCGCTGAAATGGTATTTGGCGAATGTCTACGGCTGCCTGGCGAACTAGTCCGATCACGCTCTGAAACTGCAATAACGATGAACGATCCGGCATTTCTATTTTCACTTTGCAGTTTTCTACAATATAACGCTCAGAATCGGCCGATCTGTCCTACACGTCAGCAACATGGTCCAATTTATAAACGCAAAGATTTTGATAGCTGCAAATGGTTCTTCGTCAACAACGATATGGATAACAGGATTCTAGCCAAACCGAAGCGCGGTCCTTATCGTGTGTTAGATCGACGTCAGAATTACATCATTCTGGAGATTAATGGCAAAGCTGAAGCGGTCTCCAAACACAGACTATCCCCGGCCGACGTTGATCCAAATGACCCGCTGTTCCGCGATGTAGACCTATCAGGCGGTGAAGAAACGATAACGCCACCCCCAGACAGTCTTGTTGACAACGGACTGACGCCCGACATCTCATCAACAACCGAGCCAACTGAAGCCGTCACGCCGCCGCGAGATATAGAAGGAACCAGAATCAGTGTTGACAGAGCCAAAATCAGTCGTTACACGGTATGGCAGAGCAATAACACCTCCTGTAAGGTTAGCCCCCTTCATTGTGTACTAATTTTCATTGTCCGGGGGGTGTATGTAACACGCGGCTCCGCGTTACAACCCAACGATGTTCGATTTTGACAAATACAGTGCTCTTTAAGGTCAAATAATCTAACTCTGTTCTTACACAATATTTCTCTTAACTGTGATTTTAGAAACAATCTCTGTTAGTTTCAAGCAGTTTTAATTGAGATTTCTTGAACTGCAATTTTATTTGTAATTAATAGGGTTTTTATGAAATATACAGAACCGCGCGCCATACGCAAGGAACACGCGGTGGACTATTGTGTCACAGTGGATTTATTTCGCTCAGTTGGATTGTTCACGATTTACGCGATGGATTTACTGTTCACATTTAATTATGCCTATCCGAATTTCAGTGAATAATGGATTATTATAATGACATGAGTTAAAAACATAGCAAACAGTGAACTGATTATTTGTGAATTTTTGTCATTGAAGTCTTTACACGGATTACACACACTCATTTTCAGTGACAATTTTTAACAGTGATTATGTTCATATCATCATGTATTTTCAATCGTTTGCATATATTCATTTCAATTCAGACATTTGTGAATGAACAATTGCTTGTATGCAAAATATGTTTCTCTATTAACAGAGCTCATTTTAACTTTTGACGTTGAGAGTACGAACAATTTAGTTTGACTGTGACTGGTGTTTAAGACATTCATTTGTGTTAAAATTTGTTTTTATTGCCGTATGGAACACAGTCAATTTGGACTAACTGTGAATTCTATTTCTATTTGCAACATTGTGTACAATATACTGGTGATAACTCATTTTAGCCTTCTCACATCAAACATCCGAAAAAGATCAGAGACTGATCATGAGTACGGGTATTAACAATAGCCACCATGGATATGTAGGAAGGGTACAGAATCACGAACTAGATAGCTACCCGGCAAAAATACTCCTACAATATACTTATAGAAATCCTGCGAGTTACTCCTCGGCAAAATTTCTGCAGACGAAATCACTAATGATTTTATCTATGCATTGGTATCATATTATGATGTTCCTAAAGAAATAATAATTAATAGAGATACATGCTTCTCATCCGACTTTTCATGGGATGCTTTTTACACCTGACCATCACCTACCATCAACAGTCTTAATTATGGTAGATAGAATGAGTAGAGAATTGAAAGTCACTGTAGCATCTATTAATGCCAACTCGTTTGATGCTTTTCCTCTACTAATCATTACAATGCGTTTTCATATTTTCTTATTTATTCGAAAGTCCGCATCACAACATTTGTACTGAATAAAACTTTGCCTGCCCTGACAGCTCTTACATATACAACCCACACAGAATAACCCACAAGTTAATGCTTCTCGCCGTCAACTTTACTCTAGTAATATATTAGCTTCTCAGCGGAGACATGCTTCTCGTCCAATCTCCGTTCATCCGCAGCCCCAGAATTGCAGTTAACTACTTGTTCGAAACGACGCAACTGTAACACCACTACATCCTAAGTTTTGTGACCGTTACCAGATTTTTCATAGATATCCATAATAATTCATTATCATGCAAAGTGTGACACCTCCCTCGGTAAACATAGACGGGTTGAAAACTTTTATCAAACCGGATGATCCTGGCCATGTACAAACTTGGATATGTAATTCAATTTTCTCATTCCACTAATATCATTTATGTAATAGCTTAATTTGCACTTCAAATAATTGACTGAAGTTAGTTCAATTCATTGTTTATTTGTCTACTCATCACATTTTCGTTTTTGCACACCACTTGCGCTCTATTCCACGTGGCGTAATTAATTCATTTGAATCTACTTTATATATATTACATACCCAGTTTTCTTAAGTAGTATAAACAACAATGTCAAGCATACACTAACATCTTCGATTTTATCAAACTTCTCTCCTAGACAGCGATCCTATTTGCCCGGGAAATACCAACTAAATCTTGTTATCAGCAAATGCAACCCGTTTTGTAATTTTGGCACTGCAGCTATCACAACATATCAGCATTGTTCTTCTTTGCTTCACATGATATAACCTAATACTACAGATAATATTTGTGTGACAATAATTGGTGGTTATTTGATATAATATCATTGATGAAGCTATTAACGAGTATGAATCATCCCGGCATCAGCACATTATTGCATATTTATTGTTCGTCCCTATGCAAATCATTAACCAATTGCTCAATGATTTTCTAACTCTGCCCTAAAGTATTAACCAAATTTCTCTATGAGGAATTGTTCTTTAGTTTTTCTTTTTCTTCAGAAAGGAAAGTGACTTAGCAAGTCAGGTTATATCACTGACATGTTTTAATATAGTTTAAATATAATACGCAGTTTAATTTACTGACACTGGACCAATGAGAAAGCACGCAATCCGTAAACCAATCTCGTCCGACCTGCAAATATAAAAGCGCAAAGCTTTTCTCATGCAATACAATTTAAGCTGTTAGTTATCTGTAATTGCTGTCACCTTTCTGATTATCTTTGCCTGCTCTCTTATTGCCGATTTTACCAATGCTGTTCAACTAACTCAGCTAGCCGTGTAGCAATAGCCACCTTTGAGACGAATAACACACTAATGTTCCTATATAGGGCTGGCATTAATTCAACAGGAAGTCCTCGCAGAAGCGCTCATATTAAGATAAAGCAGTCAGCACAATGATGTCAACAGACTTCGATCTGAAGTGAACGTATAATAATTCATATTTGTAAATTTGTTTTACTAAATCAATGCTATTTATCCGAGGAAAATCCTGTATATAATTGATTAAAAATAAAACCTGTGTGGAAAACTTACAAATATCTTCTGGTGGGTTGGAGACGTTGATTCAACGACTGACTGCTGAAATGAAAAATTGGGCTGCAGAATTAGGTATAATTTAGTCTCGTTTGGATGATACGTTGATAATAAACACAGATGGTATCCGCATAAACGACGTAACCAATATAAGTGGCCACAACAATGTCGACCGCGCTGAAAAGGAATCAGTAAGATATGTGCCGGCATTTTTAGTCGCATCAACGAATATTTTCCAACCGCCATCAGAATTAAGCGAATGATTGCACCCCTAGTTGTGGAAAGGCCGCAGTTGTGGTTCGAAAAATTTGAAGCATCAGTTCGAGCACAGGAATTTACACTAGATGCACCTATTGTGCGCGTGAATGTCCAGGAGTTAGTTGACCGGACAGTAGCAGTTCAATTGAAATTGCCGGTCGACCTCACGTATGAAGAATACAAAAGACGATTGTTGAATCACTTCCGAGCCAGGCCTCAGGAGGTGTTTTCAGAATTGTACAGTCTCAAGCCATTACTGGGTGAGATGCCCCTTGATACCATGACACAAATCAAACGCTGGTTCTCGATGGTGGCTGCGAGCGAATGGGTAATGAAATTATTAATAAATAAAAATATTTACCATATGTCTTTTCTTGTAGCGAATACGCAAACACGTTATTGGAACTTTACTTCATTAGAAAATGGTTTAAGACGATAGATTGTCAAAATAAGCGTGTATGCATATCAAGTATATCGAAAGCATAAATTCAATAAAGTCTCCATGTACACCTTAGGTGCAGGAGGAGACCCGTTTTCTGCCCTGGTGGTAGAAAATTCTTCAAATTCAATACAACATTATATTCCAACAGCCTAATTGCAGCGAATGTCCTGGGCCGACGGTTGATCAGTTTAAAATATGGCTAGAACTAAATGAAGGTTACGAACCAGCAAAAGTATATGTTGCTCCACCAAAGAAATTTGCAGCAGCGACTCGAACAACCCAAGAAATGAAAGAAGCCGGCGTTCTTGAACCATCTTCATCTGTTTTTCGAGCTCCATTGGCTTACATTTTGAAAGAGAATGGTTCGCTCCGACCGGTGGCTGATTTTCGGCAATTAAACTCGGCGACAAAACATGACCCGTATCCCATGTCGGCTTTGCGTGATCTTTTCCTACAGCTAGTGGGGGGCAAATGATTTACCCTGCTTGATCTTAAACAGGAACTTCGACAAATAGGCGTGCGGCCCAAAGACTAATATAAGTTAGCGGTGCAGGTACCCCAAAGTCATTTACAATTCACTCGGTTACCATTTGGTCTTAAAAACGCACCGAAAGTGTTACAAAGAATGATAGACTCTTTCGTGTCTAACTTAACTTGTACAACAGCTTACGTGGACGATGTTATTATATGGGCCTCTAGTGAATACGAATTACGTATTAAGCAGGAGAAGATGTTGGCCAAAGCTGTAGAACGGGCGATTACATTTTAATCTAGAAAAAGTTCAGATAGATCGGGAATTGCGGTTCCTGGGTCACTCGGTCTCAGCGAGGGATGTATGCCATTAGATTTGAGTGTGCAGCCTATAAATGATTATCCGGTGCCTACTACAAGAGAACATCTGCACCGATTTATTGGCATGGTGAATTTTTATAGACCATATCTCGCAGGGATGGCGGTTACGTAGCAACCCTTGTCTAACTTAACTAGTGCTAAGATATTGGTTCGTTGGACGGAGGATGCTCAAGAAGCGTTCATGCTATGCAAGCAGAAATTAATAGACGCAACTATTATGACTTTCCGGGTAAGTAATATGTCAATCGTTACAAACGTGTCAGATATTTGGATAGTAGCGGTGTTATAAGATTACGGACGTCCTGCGCACATTCACTAAGGCGTAACAGAACTATACCGTCAAATAAATAAATTACTTGCCTTACAATGGGCGCTACGGAAGTTTAGGTATTTTGTCACCGGTGGACAAAAAGACGTCTTTACGGAATACAAGGCACTAGTACATTATAGATCACTGAGTAATGAGAAGAAACGAGTAAACTGAGCCATTGAAGAGCTGGAAAAATGCGATGAATCAATTCATCATGGAGCCGGGATAAAGAATGCGGCAGCCCATGCGCTCAGCAAAATGTTCGCTGTGCGGATTTCGCCTCTTATCAAAGTCTCTGAAGAACAGGGAAAGGATGCCACATACCAGGAAATAGTCAATCAATTAAAAACGGCACAGTGGTATCCGCATCATATAAAACGTTGAGCCTACGAAACAACCAGTTTGTACGGAAAGAAAGACAAACAGTGCAATGGTTTTTGCCAGTATCTATAAAAACAGAATTGATGGCCTTTTGGCAAGAAATGTTGGGACATCCCGGCGCCAGAGACTCATTGAGACATTGCAGTCACGATTTTATTGGCCTGGTATGTCCAAAGAAATTCGTAGTTATTGTCAGCAGTGTACTACATGTCAACGTTTTAAGCCACAAAAAAGAGAAAAGGTCACTCCGATTGCTTTCAATGCCACTGCACAGAATGAGTTTCTGCATATCGACATGGTAGGTTCAATGTCAGTAGCTCGCGGCGTGGTGTCCTATTTGTTTTCCATGGTCGATAAGTTTACCCGACGGGTCGCGTTTGTACCACTGAATAAAATCGCAACAGACAAAATTATATCATGCTTGGAAAAACGATGGCTTAGTCGATTTGGAGTATCGCAAGTTAATGTTACCGACCAATGTGCACAGTTAGACTCGAAAGAAATTAATCAGTGGTGCAAAGACATTCACATAAAGCATTCATGTACAGCCTCTTTTCACCCGCAGACCAAAGCGACGGCTGAGCGAGCACACCGGACGATGAAAGAGGTACTGCGATGTTGGAGCTACGAGAGCCCGGGAATGTGGGGAGATAAATTACATTTGGTCGAGAGGGCCATGCGCTTTACAATATCAACAGCTGCAGGATTCGCTCCACCAACCATGCTCTATGGAGGGCATATTCGACTGCCAGATGAACCTGTCATCCGAGGATCCCATGAGCGCTGCACCATAGCGGATATTCAGGAGCGAATAATACAGTTAACTGAATGTGTTGGAGCTACACAGCTACAAGGCTATGCATGGCGACCGAAACGCAATCGCCTAAGGTTCGGCCACTATGTCATGGTCGCAATGGTCGAGCCCATGGCACTGCAGGTTGTCAATGATGAGCTTTATCGCGTGGACAGGGTGGACTCAGAGCACAATACAGTTATTGTTAACATGCCCAATGAACCACGAGCTGTCGCACTTGATCGTTTAAGCAGGGTGCTAATGACGATTCCTGAGGGGGTAAGATGTAGCAATAGCTACCTTTGAAACTAAGAACGCACCAAGGGTCCTATATAAGGCTAGCATTAATTCATTAGAAAGTCTTCGCAGAAGCGCCCGTATTAGGATGAAGCAGTCAGCAAAATGATGGATGCAGACTTCAAGCTGAAGTGAACATAAAATAATTAATATTTGTAAATTTGTTTTACTAAATCGTTGCTATTGTAAAACACTCCAGCTTCAAGTAAATGCCATACGAAGTTTACAAAGTTTTGATGTGCTAAAACGGCTGAGAGTTAGTACTATTGGTGGCGTTTATTAGGGCCGGAATTGCGTTCTCCGGTAAATGTCGAGAAAGTTAGATAGTGTAGCAGTGTCTAGAAGTGCACAAATACACTTGAGACCGGCTCTGGTTGACTGGCTGGTGTTCCTTCTGTTGTGGCGTTGACATCATCGGTGAGAGACTCTTGGAGTCTTAGCATTGTCTCGTTGAAGATCTGCGACAACACCGTGATGACAGGCACAAGTAGAGGTTCAATGAATAGATGTTGCTCCGTCTCACTGGTTGTGCAGCAACAAGATTGGCTTGACTAAATGACTCTGTGTGTGATGCAAGTCCAGAATTCTGCATAGGTGAAAATTCAGTATGACAGGAGACAGGAATCACACATAGTTCACAGCAGAACTCAAACGTGAACACTAATTAACATGATAAATGCACCGTCCTCATATAGCGTGAAAGCGACAGCCATTGTTTGACGGAAGATTTTGCTTGTTTTAATTGGTGCCGCATAAATTAAATTTGAATTTCATTTATGCAATATATTGGCGAATTGTTCTCGTGCCGTTACATCACTTTCCTCTCGGTGACGCTTGATAAGAAATGTAGGACAGAGTTCAAACCCAGTTAAGCAACTGGTTATTATTCTGCCAATGGCTATAGAAATATTCCGTAAATGCTGGGCTGAAGTATGCTTGTTGGTTGCTTCAACAACGATATTATGCCAAATAACCACTAGTGATTGCTACACAAATTGTTAGCGTGAGTCAAAATAGAGCCGCAGCGTAAGGATTTTGAGTTAAATCGCCACTGAAGTTGCCAGGTTTAATTTAAAACCTAGGCAGGCTGGATCGTCGTCAATGTGTTTTTATACGACCAAAGGAACTGAAGCATGTGCTCGACGTTGTGGTCATGATATCTGTTGAGTGGTCCTTTTGCAATTGATGAAGTTGAGATATGCATTGAAAGTGGCCTGTACCACGATATGAATCTAATAACTACTTAGTGTTGCTACACGAAAGCGTTAGCTCCAAGTAGCTGGTCATACCAAAATAGGCAGTGTGATGTCAGATGAGACATACATTATAATGTATACATGAAAATCCAGAGGGTAACGACAAAAAATGTACTAAAACATTGCCGCTGAGATGGCATAATAACGAAGAACTGTTCAAAAATGCTACATAATTGTTAGCTAGGAACAGCTGGTTATACCACTTCAGACAAGTGAGTGTGAGAAGAAAAATGAATCATGTGGATTCATTGAGGTCACGTTGCGTGACATAGGACGCAAGTGGTGCGCATAAAGTAAAAAATTTGATACTTAAAATAAGAAAGAAATAATGTTAAAAAATGTCAGTTACGCGTTATGCAAAGCAATCTATTTGTAGATTGAGATTGTAGGCAGATAGAGCCTGAGACCTGTGTAGAATGTTGTCTATTCCCAGGATAATGCGCTTCGATAAACGGTTTCAACCTGTCTATGCTTACTGATGTAGGTGTCACATCTTGCATAATAATGAAGTATTTTGGCTGTCTGAGCAAAATTGGGTAAGGACCGAGATACTTGGGTTGTAGTGGTTAAACAGCACTGTCGTTGTGATCGAGTACTCGCATGCAGCTGTGGAGCTACGGGTGAACGAAGACTGGACGAGGCGTATGTCTCGGCAACTGTTCAGACATGTTACCGAAATGAAGTCGGAGGCGGGTAGCTTCGTCTTGAGGGTCATCCTGTGCCGGGTAGTATACGTGGGAGCTGACTTGGCAGGCGTAGATCCATGCCATACAGGAGTTGTGACGCAGACGTTTTAATAGATTCACGAGTGCGGGAACTCATGGCAAGCAAAACTAAAGGAAGTGCATCGATCCAGTTGCCATTGATGGTCGAGGATGCTAAAGCAGCTTTGAGATTCCTATGCATTCTCTCTATCATATCGTTAGATTAGAGATGTTAGGCAGTCATCTGGAGTAAAGTTCGTTAGTTACTTCGTCTGCAGAAATGCTGCCAAGAAGTAATGCCGCAAGTCATCGTGGAAATCTATCAATCATAGTTAGAAGGTAGCTGAAACCTTGAACCTTTGTCAGAGGAACTATGTCAATGTGAACGATGTCTAGGCTAGAAGTATTTCGGATATGTTGCAACTTAGAACGAATGTGCCGTGTGACCTTATTTTTCTGGCAAACGACACACTCGGAGATCCATTGTTTAGCGTTCTGCCTGAGCGTGTGACCCCAGAAACGGTCTGTAAGAAGTCGGACAGTTGCCTTGCTTCCTGGGTGATAAATTGAGTGAAATGAGACGAAAACTTTTCCCTGAAGGCAGGAAGCAGGACTGACTTGTTCGGCTGCTTACCCGTGAAGTAAACAATAGGTAAGCCTACCCAGAGACGACATACGAACTTGGTGGGGTGACGGGCTACTGATCTTTAAATGTAAGTGTCATCGCTCTCTTTCTTTCGCAGGAGGGATGGCGTTAGTGCAGGTTCACTGAGTGTCCCGTAGTTGACAATGAATGGCGACGGCGAAAGTGGTTGTAGCGAGACGTCTGGCTTAGAGAGGGCGTCTGCAATGAAGTTTTGTTCGCCCTTGACATGAAAGATGTTGAATTGTCATTCGCTTAGACGTGAAAGTTGTCTTTCCACTCTGGCAGGGTACATGGCGATAGTTTGTGTCGCGTTTCAATGTGCGCTAACTAATGTTGCGTGATCTGTGAAAACAAAAAATCTGCTGCTGCCAATGATGCTGATAAAACGGCGCACTGCGTCGTGGATGGCGAGGAATTCTCGACAGAAAGTTTCGTATTTCGTTTCTACTAGTTGGAGAGTACGCGAGTAAAAAATGATAGGCTTCCGAGCTCCGTTGATCTCTTTCTCAAACGTGGCTCCAATTGCGAATTCAGAAGCCTCTGTCGTGAGTAAAAATTGTCGTTGAAAATCTGCATGCGTTAGCATTGTAGCATTCCCTAACGAGTTGATGGCGAGTCGAAGTAATTCCTCGTTTTCATATGACCAAGAAATGATGGAGTTCTTGCTAAGTCCCTTTTGATGCCGCAAGTGCCTACACAACAGAAACTGTTTTCTTGAAAGGCCAGAAAGTAACTAGCGTTTTAGTTTAGAACTCCGAAAATTTTCTGCAACTCGCTAACAGTTTTTGGGTGGCTTGATATTCCTGATTGAATTCGCCTTCAACGGGAAAGGTTGAATACTTTGTGGTGTGATACAAAAACCTAGAATGTTCACGGATGTAGTTGCAATCTGCGTCTTGTTACAGTTGATCTTGAGTCCGTGGTTGGATAAGTGTGAGAGAACATTTTGTAAATGCTTGACATGAGATTCTAAGTCTAGACTGAATACCATTGTCATCGAGATATGATATACAGTAAGCGGCGTCGTCTCCAAGTATGTCGTCCATGAAACTTCGTAATGCCTGTGTAGCACATTTAAGCCCAAAAGGCATGTGAAGATATATATGTAAAGAAAAGGCCAAATGGAGTGATTACTGCAGTCTTTTCAATATATTCTGGAGCTATCAAGATGTGTTCGTAGGCTTGGCTGAGGTCAATCACCGAGAATAAATTTCTGCTGCTGCGTTTTTTAAGTAAAGTTTTAATATTTGGAATAGGATATGCATCATATTTTGTCACTGAATTTAATTTGCGGTAATCTCACTAATTGTGCAGCGAAAAGATTAGCGTGACTAAATGACTCTGCGTGTGTAGCAAGTCCAGAAGTCAGCGTAGGTGAAAAGTCAGTATGTCAGGAGACAGCACGCACACGTAGTGCACAGCTGAAATCAAACGTGAATACTCGTTGGCATGGTAAATACACCGTGCTTATATAGCGTGAAAACGAAATCTCGCACACTATTGGTTAACGGAATATTTTGTTTGTTTTAATTAGTGCAGCGTAAATTAAATTTGAATTTAATTTACGCAATATGTCAGCGAATTGTTCTTGAGCCATTACACTATTTATCAAAGCAAAATCCTATATGTATTTGATTAAAAATAAAGCAGTGTAGAAAACTAACAAATGGCTTCTGATGGGTCAGAAACGTTGATTCATGGACAGACTGCACAAATGAAAAATTTAACTGTAGACTTAGGTATAATTAAATCTCGTATGGATGATACGATGATAATAAACACTGATGGTATCTGCATAATTGACCCAACAAATATAGGTGGACACAACATGCCGTCAGTCACACAAATCGTTTTTTACTTCGCATCCAAACAGACGCTTTCATTTAACTAATCAATAGGTATTCTACGTTTGCCAATCTTACTAATGTTGCCACAGATCATCAGCAGGACTCACCAATACTTCAATACAGCAATTGCTACATTCTACTTCATCTAATCTACTGGTTTACGTGCATCCACCAAGAAAGTCACTAAACCATGAATAGGACACACACAGCAATACTCTGGAAGCCCTTCTGGACGTCTGCTTCTTTTCTGATACACGAAATTTTCGTATCATTAGCCGTTGAATGTCTCCCTAGCCTTCTTAATGGCCAACAACAGTATTGCTTATCTTGTGGATTTTGTAATGTTGCTTAATACATCTTCACAAATTTAAGAGAATTTATATGAGATGTGCTGTATCTTGACTTTGTTCTGTGTAAAACGTTAGATAAATATTGAAAACATCTATCGTTAGTTACGAGGGTATGATCAGAGCTTATTTGCAAATAATGGAGCTGTATGATGAGTGAAGACCAACATCCCTAAATGGAGCCACATCCAGTATGGGTGTCTTTGTCATCGTTGCAATTTAAAACTAAGCTACAGTGACCTTTCCTTTAGTAATGCTACAGGCAGTACCTCCATAAAATCAACAATGCAAATTCTATTATCGAATTAATTAGAAAAGAATAGAATTTTAAATTTTGGAATTAAACCACTTTAAAACAAAACTAAAGTGTGCAGAACGATTTGTCTATAAAATCTCTGAATTCAAAGAGTATATATTAATTGATTCGACAGAATGTAAAAATATAAGACACAATGATAATTGACATCTTTGAATAGTTTTCCACAGCCTTTCTCTTTCAGTACTCAATATTAATTTTTTTTTTTTTTTTTTTTTTTTTTTTTTTTTTTTTTTTTTTACTTTTTTTTTTTTTTTTTTGTTTTGTTTTTTTTTTTTTTTTTTTTTTTTTTTTTTTTTTTTCGAAAGGCCAGTGCGTTGCAGCTGGCGGTAGTTTTGTTATGTTGTTTGACGACTGGTTAAATACAATGGGATTGGTGTTTACTTCAAAATCGCAAACTTGATTTAAAGAATTTGTTACCACCACCTGCGCAATCAATTATTGTTAAATTGATAACAAAACAATTCTCACTTTTTTCATCTATAGCTTAGAAGACTTATAGATATCTCCAGATATTTTATCAGTAACCTGATAATTTCAAAATATTGAAAAATCTGTATAAAAAACACGGTTTTATAGAATAAATAGAGGCATCAAGATCTTTGCACCTTACTGCGTCATCTGTTTAACTTGATAACTGAAATGGGAATTGCATAAGATCAAACCATTTATAGAGTTTCCTATTTCAGCTTTCAATAACTTAATCTAGATCATGTCCGGGTATGTTTCACGTACTATATATGGTAATTGTATGAATATATGTAGAATATAAAAACGAGTGTTTGATCACATCCGAGCCAGGCATCATGAGGTGTTAAACGAACATTGGTTGCGCGGGTGGTGATAACAATTATTATAATCAAAGTTGCGGTCTTGATTATAATAATCATGAAGTGTTTTCAGAATTGTACAGACTCAAACCATTACCGGGTGAGTGGCCCCTCGAAACCATGGCACGCATCACACAGTGATTGTCCAAGCTAACTGAGTTTTTGCCCGGGTTGCAACATCATGATGCCATTATGTTTATGCTGCTTGATCCTACCAAATATGGCCAAATAACTAGCGCACAAGAAGGCCTGGAAGATCGAACCCAGGATGTACAAAGTTTATCTATCAAGACCACCACATTGACCGGCACGACACCATGCATGAGCCCCGTTACAACACCCGGCATTGGCAACATACCTTATTAGAATACTTTATGGCATAATCAGCAAAGTCGTAGACGGACGGTGACAGCCAGTGGCTTTGAATGTAGTTCAATATATAGGGAAACGAATACATCGACTAAGGGCAGCAAAATCATTATAGCTCTCGTAGATAACGACCAGTTCAATGTGGCATTAAAGTCTACACAAAAGAAAAATCCTTTAGTTGCTCAGATTTGTAGATCAATAGAAAAGAACCTGCAAAGAACTTTAAAATATGTTAAAAATCAAATTGCCTTCGAAGAAATGGAAACCTTGCCACGTCTAGCGGTTTTTATTAAATAAAAAATTTTATAACTTTTCAACAAACAGTCAGTAAACGTGAAATTGAATATGGGAGATGATGTATCGGTATTACCAATGACATGGCTGTTAAACAACGTAAAACTAACGAGAGCAAATTTGAAACAAGCATCTGACGCGTCGATGATGGCTGAGGGAAAATGAGACACTAGATGATTAATAAATTATGATATTTACTACATGTCTTTTATTGCAGCAAAAACATAAACGCCCCCTAGTTGGGCTAGATTTTGATAGAAATTGGTTAAGACGATCGATTGTCAAATTAAACGTATATACCCATCAAGGACAAAAAGCACGAAATTACCAAATTCAATATGCAGTTCTAAGGTGCCGGAGGAGACCAGTTGTCTTCCCGGGTGGTAGAAAGAGTTTCGAAGCTTTTACAACACAATATTCCAACACCCTAATTTTTGCAAATGTCCCGGGTCAACGTGCAATCGCTTTAAACTCTGGCTAGTATTTTTTTTAAATGTTATAAGCTACCATAAGTATATGGTACTCGTTCAGAGAAATTATTAGCAGCGACTCGGGCAACACAAGTGACGTTAGAGTTCATCGTTTTTAACCATCCTAATCTGTTTTTGTGTGTTCTAATTCTAATAAAAAGCACTTATGGTCATACGCACTGGTGATACCATATATCCAAAATCTGTTTTACAATAGTTATTCAAATGTTTATATCCAAATTTTGTATAACTTTTGAGCTTTTCCAGAATATACCTTTACTTATATTAATCGAATAACAATCAGTAATGAATTTACAACTTATTTACCTTATGAAGTCTATGCAGTCTAATAGTAGATTGAACTTAACAATAAAAACTCTTTTTATTCTTACTTTTCATAGACATCTGTTAATATTTTTCGCAACAAATTAGACATCAAGACTATAAAATCATTTGCGTCCAGATGCATAAAACACACATAATCAATCGGCATTCTATTATTGAAAAATACTGTAACGAAACAAAGAATTTGCCGACATATTCTACACACGTCTCGGGCTCCATCTGCCCACAATCTCAATAGCCTGCTTTGCATAACGCGTAATTGATATTTTTTTAAACATTAACTTTTCGTTATTCTACGTATCAAAAATTTTTTACATTACGTTATTTTTTGCATTTATCTCACGTGGCATAGCCAGCTATTCTTAGCTAACAATTGTCTAGCATTTTTGAACAGTTCTTTGGTATTATGCCATCTCTGAGGCAATGTTCGTGTACATATTTTTTGATACAGTTACCTTTGATTTTAATGTATATATTTTTACATTATAATGTATGTCTCATCTGACATCACACTGCCTATTTTGGTATGACCAGCTACTTGTAGCTAACGCTTTCGTGTAGCAACACTAAGTAGTTTTCAGCTTCATATCATGATACAGGCCACTTTCAATGCATATCGCAACTTCATCTATTGCACCAAGACCACTCTACAAATATCATGACCAAAACGTCGAGCACACGCTTTAGCTCCTTTGGTCGTATAAAAACACATTGACGATGATCCAGCCTGCCTAGATTTTAACTTAGACCTGGCAACTTCAGTGGCGATTTATCTCTAAATCCTCACGCTGCGGCTCCCAAATCTTACACTGCTCTATTTTGTCTCACGCTGTATGACTGGCCACTAAAGCTAACAATTTGTATAGCAATCACTAGTGGTTATTTGGCATCATATCATTGTTGAAGCAACCAACATGCATACTGTAACGACACAAATCAATCGCCGACATATTGCGTAAATTAAATTCAAATTTATTTACGTTGCACCAATGAGAAAAAAGCAAATTGCCGTTTAACCACGTTTAACCACGTTTAACCAATAGTATGCAATTACACATATTGTATGCTATTTAAGCACGGTAATTTACCATGCAAGTCAGTTGTGGCATTTGCCTTCTACCTGCATCACACGTGTGCGTTCTGTCGGCTGTCAATACGTGTGCGCTCTGTCGGCTGTCAATACCTACGCTGGTGATTTGATAGTTTCACCAACAACTAACTACATCCGTGACTCATCTTGTTGCGGGATGCCGGAGAGACGAGCCAATTGAGTGCAGGACCTGATCACATCTCAACCACGGGAGCGACAACTCAACCAGAGTCCACCCAAGGCTCTAGGACATCTTCAACTCTGAAGACTTCAAGAGAACGCATTACTAGGCCCTCTTAAGGGCCCCCATATCAGTAACTAATCTCTATTCAGAGCACCTTAACCGAGTTTGTAACGTCGTACGGCATTTACTTGAAGCCGGGGCGTTTACAATACTTAAGCCCAGCATTAATGGTATATTGTTTTTTGCTAAACTTGGTTCGAACTCTGTCATGTATTTCTTAACTAGCCTCGTAGAGAGGAATATTTTTTTCTTTTTTTTCAGAGAGGAAAGTGATGTAACGACACAACGAATTTGCCGACATATTGCGTAAATTAAATTTAATTCGATTTACGCTGCACCAATGAGAAAAGGCGAAACTTGCCGTTAACCAATAGTGTGCAAGTAGCCATATATTTCTATAACATGGCTATTTAAGCACGGTAAATTTACCATGCAGTTCAGTTGTTTCTATTTCCTTCTACTGTGCGTGTCTCGGAAGTTCTGTTTTCTTCCTTTCACATACGCTGATCTTTTGATTTGCTTCACCAAAATTGGCAACATCAGTAACGCCAATCTTGTTGCTGTACAACTAGAGAGACGAGCCAATTACTGCAGAACTTCAACGAAGTTACTCAACGAGATTACAACGCCACAACAGAAGGAACCACAACCCAAGTCAACCCGAGCTGGTCACAAGAGTCTAGGAGTACTTCTGGACGTCTTCACACTTACGGACCTTCTCGGCATTTTCCAGAGAACGCAAGACCGGCCGTGTTAAGGGCCCCTAACATTACATAACTCTTTATTTTATGGCACTCTAACCAAGTTTGTAACGTCGTACGGCATTTACTTGAAGTTGACGCGTTTAAAAGTTTGGCGACCGCGCCAGGATACTGAGTACTGTACTGTTTTTTTTATAAATAAAATTGACTTTCTTTTTCATTTATTTGGGATAAAAATAGATTAACATATGCGAATACGTTTTCTTTACTCTGATCATGGTCTTCTGGGAATTTTTGTTGGGTATATATTTTCTCTCTTAAAGTCGTGGTCTTCTGGGAATTTTGTTTGGAAAATATGTTCGCTCTAAAGTCGTGGTCTTGGGAATTTTTTTTGGGTATATGCTCTATTCAATTTTCCTACGTACAAAACTGCACCGTACGTACTCGACAGATTCAACTGCGGAATATTTCAGTTTTGGAAGCTGTTAGTATCTATGTACAAAACGGTGACGTGTTTTGTGAAGGAACTAATTCATCTGTGTTCTACGCATATCTCTCGGCAGGTTCAACTGCGGAAGGTTCTCTTTCAACAGTGGAAGCTGTTAATAGGTAAGCGTTTAGTTTAAAGTATATTTAAACATTTTCATCTTGCTTATAAATTTATGCTTTTAAGATCCCGTAAGCTTGTTAGAATGTCAGGTCCAAATTTAGATATTGATGTTCCTGTTTGTGATGGAGATAGTGAACTATTCTTTATGCGCGTAGATTCCGCTTTCTCTCCGATTCCAGATTATGACAGTCATCAAAACTGTCAAAAGTTTTTGCTAAACTACCTTCTCAATTACAGCGACGGATTTATCCCAAGCTTGAGGTCATTAGGGAGCTACCTAATCTCATTTTGGGCCTACAAAATGAAGTAGAATCCTTGCTTGGGCCCACAGAAACTGAGCAAATAATAAATAAATACGCACAGTTAGACATGCCAAGCCTTAGCACCATCGAGATTTTAAGGGAATTACGGAAACGTTGGTATAAAACCAATATTTCTGACCATGAGGCTAAGGTTGTTTTTATTAACAATCTTCCACAATCATTAAATCTATTCGCCAGACAGTTTCCAAACACTCTCTCTATAGATGACTTATCTGAGAGATGTCAGTTAGAATATTGGGTTTTGGAACCTAAGGTGAATCCGTTATCCTTTTGTCCACCCCCGCAAGATGGTAGGCTCTCCTCTTTAGAGAGGACAGTAGCGAATATGGCTAAAGTTCAAGAAGGATTGGCCATAAAAAAATCCGAGCTAAATCAAGTGAATGCTCGACCCAAATTCATACCTAAACCTAATTATAACGGTAGGCGGCGATCGTGATCCCCGCAATCCTTTAACAGATATGCCCCAAGGAACTGGTGCTATAATCTCCAGAAGTTTTTTATTCATGCCAAGTCTGTCTTTGTCGTTCTGAAGAATTTCCGAATGAGTGTCAATTTCCACAGTTGACGGAAAGGGCAACAGATCACAGGCGTAATTGTGCATCAGGATTGGGAAACGTCTGGCGCAGAAAGTAAAAGACCGTACTTTCTGTGCATTAACGGCATCAACGACGCAACAGGGAAGAAACCAATTAAAATCCGACATTCCTGTCGACTCTTTTCATCCACACCGAATTTTTCACATAGAGAGCCAAACGGACAACGTCGGTCGCAATCACCAGCCTTCTTGTTTGCATGACCCGGCCAAACAGCCCAACGAACTTCTGCACCTTCTTGATTTCAGAACCGGCGAAGAATTCATCGTAGACACAAGTGCAGCAGTCTCAGTTCTCAATGGCCGAGATGTCGCTTGGCGTTCTTCTCGCAACAGCTATAGGCGAGCCCACAACTTCTTATGGCTGCCGGTATCGCACACTCAACATAGGTTTACGGCGTGAATTTTCTCACAACTTCATCATTGCCAAGGTCTTATACAATATAATAGGCCTTGATTTCCTTTTGAAATTTCGGCTCATTGTTGATCTTGCAATCAAAAGATCATCGACCCCTCCACCGGACTTGAGCAAAGTTTAGGACACGCCTGAGAATGTTTGGAGTTACAGGTCATTCAGCCAACCCCAGTGCATCATTCAGCAGAGATATCAACGCTCGTCAAAAATACAAGTCGCTTTTCGACCTTAACAAGTCAGAGATACAAGTCTCCAACACGATGCACCATATCGTCCTAGAAGGACAACCTATTGCACTCAAGAATCGACCACTAGTCCCTGCTAAACAGAAAGCTGCCCAAGAGGAATTCTCAAGGCTTTCGGAAGAGGGAATCATCAGACCATCGAAACGTTCATTGGCGTCACCACTGCTGTTAGTCTCCAAATCAAACGGATTGTACAGAACCTACAGATATTACCGTATGCTAAATTCAGTGACAAAATCTGATGCATATCCTACTCCAAATATTAACACCTTACATGAAAAACTCAACGACAACAATTTCTTCTCAGTGATTGACCTCAAACAAGCCTACCATCACATCTCAGTAGCACCAGAGAATATTGAAAAGACTGCAGTCATCACTCCATTTGGCCTTTTCGAATAACTTTACATGCCTTTTAAACTTAAGTGTGCTACACAGACTTTTCAAAGATTCCTGGACAATATACTTCGCGACGATTCTGCTTATTGTATGTCATATCTCGATGACATAATGGTATTCAGTCCAGACTTAGAATCTCATGCTAAGCATCTACGAAATGTCCTATCACGATTATCCAACCACGGACTCCAGATCAACTGTGACAAGACGTGGACTTCTTAGGGCATCGTATCACGCCACAAGGTATTCAATCTTTGCCGTCAAAGGTGAATTCAATCAAGAATATCAAGTCACCGAAGACAGTTAGCAAGTTGCAGAAAATTCTGGGAGTACTAAACTACTATTGCAAGTTCCTTCCAGGCCTTTCAGGACAACTGTATCTTTTGTGCAGGCACCTGAAGAATGGAAAAGGACTTAGCAAGAATTCCATCATTACTTGGTCATCCGAAGACAAGGAATTACTTCAAATCGCCGTCAACTCGTTAGCAAATGCCACAATGCTAACGCATTCAGAATTTCAACGACAATTTTTACTTACGACAGATTCTTCTGAATTCGCTATTGGAGCCACTTTGGAACAAGAGATCGACGGAGTTCGGAAGTCTATCAGTTTCTACTCGCGATGTATCCAACGAGTAGAAACGAGATACGACACTTTCGGTCGAGAACTCCTCGCCATCCACGACGCAATGTGCCATTTTATCAGCATCATTGTCAGTAGCAGATTTGTTGTTTTCATAGGTCATGCACAATTAGTTAGCGCACTTCGAAACGCAATTTCAACTATCGCCAAGGACCCTGCCAGAGTGGAAAGACAGCTTTCACGTCTAAGCGAATGGCAATTTTACATCTTTCACGTCAAGGGCGAACAAAACTTTATTGCAGATGCCCTTTCCAGGCCAGACGTCTCGCTACAACCACCTTCGCCGTCGCCATTCACTGTCAACTCCGTGACACTCAGTGAACCTGCACTAACACCATCCCTCCTGCGAACGGAACAGTGTGGTGACATTCACATTCAATGATCAATAGCCCGTCACCCAACCAAGTTCATATGCCATTGTATTTACTTCAAGCTCGCAAACTTGATTTTAAGAATTGTTACCACTACCCGCGCAAACAATTATTGTTAAGTTCATATGCCGTCTCTATGAAGGATTACCAATTGTTTACCTCACGGGTACGCAGCCCAACAAACCATTTCTGCCGACCAGCCTTCAGAGAAACGTTTTCGAATCAATTCACTCAATTTCTCACCCAGGAAGCCAAGCGACTGTCCGACTTCTCACATATTGTTTCTGTGATCACAGACTTAGGCAGAACGCTAAATAATGGGTCTCCGAATGTGCCATTTGCCTAGCCATCGTCCACATCGACTTAGTTCATCTGACAACGGTTCAAGGTTTCAGCTACCTTCTAACTATGATTGATAGATTTACACGGTGGCCTGCGGTATTACCTCTTGGCACCATTTCTGCAGACGAAGTAACTAACGGTTTTATCTCTGCATGGATATCCAATTATGGTGTTCCCAATGAGGTCATAACTTACAGAGGAAATTGCTTCGCATAGGATCGTTTCAAAACCATCTTGCGGTACATGGGATGCACCTTACACCGGACGACTGCCTACCATCCCCAAGCTAACGGTATGGTGGAGAGAATGCATAGGGAACTCGAAGCTGCTTTAGCATCCTTGTCTGGCAACTGTGTCGTTGCACTACTTTTAGTTCTGCTTGCCATGCGTTCTCGTACTCGTGAATCCATTAAAACATCTTCGTCACATCTCCTGTATGGCATGGATCTACGCCAGCTTAGTCAGCTCCCACGTCTACTTCCCGCATAGGATGACCCACAAGACAAAGCTACCCGCCTCCGACTTCATTTCGGTAACATGTCTGAACAGCAGCAAAGACATACGCCCCGTCCAGTCTTCATTCACCTGCAGCTCCACAGCTGCAAGAGAGTACTCGTTCGCAACGACACTGCTGTTGCAACACTACAACCAAAGTATCGCGGTCCTTACACGATTTTGCTCAGACAACCCATATACTTCATTATTATGCAAGGCGCTACACCGATATCAGTAATCATAGACAGGTTGAAACCGTTTATTGAACCGCCTGATCCTGAGAGCGTTCAACCTTCTACATACATCTCAGGCTCCATCTGCGCACAATCTCAATAGCCTGCTTTGCATAACGCATAATTGATATTTTTAAACATTAACTTTTCGTTATTCTACGTATCAAAAATTTTTTTTAACCTTACGTTATTTTTCGCATTTATCTTAAGTGGCATAACCAGATGTTCTTAGCTAACAATTGTGTAGCATATTTTAATAGTTCTTTGGTATTATGCCATTTCTGAGGCAATGTTCGTGTACATATTTTTTTATGCAGTTACCTTTGATTTTAATGTATATATTTTTACATCATAATGTATTTATCACACATTATATCACACTTCTTTAAATCAAGTTTGCGAGCTTGAAGTAAACACCAATCCCATTGTATTTAACCAGTCGTCGAACAACATAACAAAACTACCGCCAGCCGCAACGCACTGACGCGTTTCTACCTTCCTTGATCATCATCAGAGTACGACGGCAAACTGACTATCGAGGATCAAACGGCATTGAATATATATGGAAATCAAATTTAGATATGCGGCTCTCACCTCTAGCAGTCTTGCATACATTGAACTTGACTGGAAATGTCGGCTGCACAATTTCTATGCAGTCACGAACATTAACTATTTTGTAGCTTTCGCCACATATATAGACAATACAATTTAACAATAATTGATTGCGCGGGTGGTGGTAACAATTCTTTAAATCAAGTTTGCGAGCTTGAAGTAAACACCAATCCCATTGTATTTAACCAGTCGTCGAACAACATAACAAAACTACCGCCAGCCGCAACGCACTGACGCGTTTCGACCTTCCATGATCATCATCAGAGTACGACGGCAAACTGACTATCGAGGATCAAATCGCATTGAATATATATGGAAATCAAATTTAGATATGCGTCTCTCACCTCTAAAGAACTAATATCGATGTTTCTTACGTCAATCTGGTGCTGGGCAATCGAATTGAAGACATACGTAAAACGTGATCGAGCAAACAAAGTTGATGGAGCCTTTTAAATACTGTTTGTTGCGAAGAACTAATATATATGCAAGTATGTAATAGGTTTTGCGAACCTAGTAACAAATTAGTTCAGGTTTACACATTCGTCCAGGAGATTGTACCGTCCTATTATTCCACATACTTCTACCAAAAATATAGTGGTTAAAGGGCGTAATATCGGCTCCTACTGATGAGTCGCCAGTAAGCACGAAACCAATGTGCATGAGATTATACTTTCCGTTCATGCTGCCTTTTGTTTATCCTTCTGGTCACAACTGAACTAATTTGTTATTATGTTCGCAAAACCTAATACATACTTGCCTATATATTAGTTCTTCGCAACAGACAGTATTTAAATCCAACTAAATTGTCCAGTTGCATTTGTTGGCGCATAGACTTGTTATGACATCTGACAGATAAAGTATTCAGGCTGAATAGAATAAAGGCTTTTTTGTTTCAGATAATGGCAACATTTTAAAGATAATTTTAGTGGTAAATGGGGGAATATGTCCTAGCATGCGTATATTTTTCAAGATTACACTTTGTGAACTGCAAAGTAACGCATTTGTTTCAACGTTTTATTATTTTAATGAAAATATAAAGTTTATCTTATAAAGAAAACAAGTATAAAAATAGAAAATCACAAAAATTTAACATACATTCTTCGTTGCAGAGAAATAATACATATGTATTAGGTATCGCGTACCTAATACAAAATTAGTTGAAATACAGACAGAAGTCTATATCGAAGTCAACATTATCGAAAGGAATAAGCTTATGCACACATACGTTTCGTGTCACCTCTACTAGTCTCGCATACATTGTACTTGCGAAGAACTAATATATAGGCAAGTATGTATTTGGTTTTGCGAACCTAGTAACAAATTAGTTATGTTGTGACCAGAAGGATAAACAAAAGGCAGCATGAACGGAAAGTATAATCTCATGCACATTGGTTTCGTGCTTACTGGCGACTCATCAGTAGGAGCCGATATTACGCCCTTTAACCACTATATTTTTGGTAGAAGAATGTGGAATAATAGGACGGTACGATCTCCTAGACGAATGTGTAAACCTGAACTAATTTGTTACTAGGTTCGCAAAACCTAATACATACTTGCATATATATTAGCTCTTCGCAACAAACAGTATTTAAAAGGCTCCATCAACTTTGTTTGCTCGATCACGTTTTACGTATGTCTTCAATTCGATTGCCCCAGCACCAGATCTGACGTAAGAAACATCGATATTAGTTCTTTAGAGGTGAGAGACGCATATCTAAATTTGATTTCCATATATATTCAATGCGGTTTGATCCTCGATAGTCAGTTTGCCGTCGTACTCTGATGATGATCAAGGAAGGTCGAAATGCGTCAGTGCGTTGCGGCTGGCGGTAGTTTTGTTATGTTGTTCGACGACTGGTTAAATACAATGGGATTGGTGTTTACTTCAAGCTCGCAAACTTGATTTAAAGAACTGTTACCACCACCCGCGCAAACAATTATTGATAAATTGTATTGCCTATATATGTATATGTGGCGAAAGCTACAAACAGTTAATGTTCGTGACTGCATAGAAATTGTACAGCCAACATTTCCAGTCAAGTTCAATGTATGCGAGACTGCTAGAGGTGAGAGCCGCATATCTAAATTTGATTTCCATATATATTCAATGCGGTTTGATCCTCGATAGTCAGTTTGCCGTCGTACTCTGATCATGATCAAGGAAGGTCGAAACGCGTCAGTGCGTTGCGGCTGGCGGTAGTTTTGTTATGTTTAAACAATAATTGATTGCGCGGGTGGTGGTAACAATTCTTTAAATCAAGTTTGCGTGCTTGAAGTAAACACCAATCCCATTGTATTTAACCAGTCATCGAACAACATAACAAAACTACCGCCAGCTGCAACGCACTGACGCGTTTCGACCTTCCATGATCACATCAGAGTACGACGGCAAACTGACTATCGAGGATCAAACCGCATTGAATATATATGGAAATCAAATTTAGATATGCGGCTCTCACCTCTAGCAGTCTTGCATACATTGAACTTGACTGGAAATGTCGGCTGCACAATTTCTATGCAGTCACGAACATTAACTGTTTGCAGCTTTCGCCACATATACATAAATAGGCAATACAATTTAAACAATAATTGATTGCGCGGGTGGTGGTAACAATTCTTTAAATCAAGTTTGCGTGCTTAGAAAATGTGCAGCCGACATTTCCAGTCA
>JAQBSW010008408.1:0-34397 GCA_029291075.1 Eudiplozoon nipponicum
CTGAATATAGATATTGTTATGATAGGGGGCCCTTAACAGGGCCTGGTCGTGCGTTCTCCTGAATTATTCAGAGTGTGAAGATGTCCTAGAGCCTTGGGTTGACTCTGGCTGTGGTTCCTTCTGTTGTCGCGTTGTAATCACGATGTGGAAAACTTCGTTGAAGTTCTGCATTAATTGGCTCGTCTCGCTGGTTGTACCGCAACAAGATGAGTCACGGATGTTGCCAATTGTTGGTGAAACAAATCAAATCACCAGCGTAGGTATTGACAGCCGACAGAACGCACACGCGTAACGCAAAGCAGAATGCAAATGCGACAACTGACTTGCATGGTAAATTGCCGTGCTTAAATACCATGCCATAGTTATATGCCTAATTGCACACTATTGGTTAATCGGCAAGTTTCGCTTTTTTTCTCATTGGTGTAACGTAAATAAAATTGAATTTAATTTACGCAATATGTCAGCAATTAATTTGTGTCATTACATAGTTAAAAACACCACGGCTGCAAATAAATACCATGCGACTTTACAAAAAAGTTAAGAGCCGTGGAGGTGAGATACAGTTACTGTTGGTTACCCTTATTAGGACCGGATTGCGTTCTCAGACAAAGTAAAAGTGACATTTATGATGATAATAATAATAATAATAATAATAATAATAATAATACATTTATTTGGCATCAAAGGCCAACTGGCCCGACCATTGAAATAACATATCAAGGGTAGGATATGTGAAGGTGAATTGAATTGGGACTAGCAAAATATTTAATAGCAGAGGGGAGGAGTTGATGAACGGAAAAGTTATCATTAATATCAAGATAGTCAAATCTGGTGAAAAATAAAAAAAACGAAATTCCATTTGACTAGACAAGATCAATTGGAGATAGTCCATGAAGTGTCAGAGCATTCAGGCGGGGTAGGTTGGGGCCGGACAGATGAGTTTAAGTGTGAGATCGAAAATGATGGCGGACCTGAGGCAGACATCGACCGATGGAGTCCATTGTCGTGGAGATTGAGTTGATGGAGCATAGCATAGACCTGGATGTAATCTGCTGGATTGAAGCGAGTGAGTCTTGCAGGGGTCGCAGGCATCCGTAGAACGAGGTTGTGATTGAAGGAAGACGAGAGGGGAGTCGATGTCCGAAGCGAACCGTTGGTGGATCGGTAGGGCTGTTGAGTTTCCGGTCTTCCGCTGAAACAGAAAGAAAAGAATTGGATGAGCAAAACGTAGTAAAGTATCCACAACGTGGATATGATGGGGTCAGGAATGGGCTGAGAAGTGGTATCAGTGAGTCGAGAAGGCTTACCAAAAAGTATTCGCATAATTGTAAATTGTGTCTAGCGTTCAGCAGGATGACTCAGTGGTAAGAGCCACATACTCCAAATCAGACGCGTCTAGGTTTGAACCCTGTTCGTGACAAAACTCTGGAAAACACGTGATATGTTCCAAATAAAGACGAAAGCGGTCTACTGATTAAAATTACTTTTCTACATTATACAATACTTAGTTTATACCGTAAAGATATATATATATATATATATATATATATATATATATATATAATGACAGTACTTCTATAATTATTTTCACCGCTCACACAGCCGAAGATGGTTTATTTATATTTTGTATGTTTATGTTGAACGTGTTTTGCAGTTTAGCGGTTAATTAATGAATTTGGCCATAATCATCGAAATTGTTTTCGATGATCTTTACCGTTAATGAAAGTAATTGTGGACAACCACTTTAACTGACTGTGCTCAAAGAGTTAGTACTAGTTCGTCAGAATTATTTTGTTAGTGATGAACAGTACTAAAATTTGAATTAAATCACCATTATATTGTAACACGCGGCCCCGTGTTACAACCCAACGAAGGTCAATTTTTACAAACGCTGGGCTCTTTAAGGTCAAATATTCTAACTCTGTCCTTAAACAATATTTCTCTTAACTGTGATTTTAGGAACAATCTCTTTTAGTCTCAAGCAGTTTTAATCGATATTTCTTGAACTGCAATTTTATTTGTAATTAATAGTGTTTTTATTAAAGAAACAGAACCGCGCGCGATCCGCGAGGATCACGCGGTGGACTATTGTGTCGCTGCGGATTTATTCCGCTCAGTTGGAATTTTAACAATTTTTACTGTTGTCAGTTAATTGTGCCATTCAGAATTTCAGAGAATAATAGATTATAATAATGACATGAACTAAATATTCGTGAGTTTTTGGTCATTGAAGTCTTTATGGGGCTTACTCCTTCATTTTAGTGACAGCTTTTAACGATGACTTTTTACATATCTTCATATGTTTTAAATCGATGGTATAAATATAATTCTATTCAGACATTTGTGTAAGAATAACTACTTGTGTGCAAAACATTTTCTCTATAAACATAAATCAGTTTACTATGTTCATATTGTCATGTATTTTTAATCGTTTGACTATTCTAATTACGATCCAGACATTTGTGTAAGAATAACTGCTTGTGTGCGAAACATGTTACTTTATAAACATAAATCATTTTAATTCTTGCCGTCTAGAAGACGGACAATTTAGTTTAACTGTGAATGGTGTTTAGGATATAATTTTATGTTAAAATCTGTTTTTTTATTGCCGACCAACACATGGTCAAATTGGACTATCTGTGAATTATATTTCTAATTGCAATATTGTGTAGAATATATGTATGACCAGATGTTTTTGCCTTCTCGCATCAACCATCCGGAAAAGATCAGAGACTGATTAGGCGCACGGGTAGTAATAAGAGCCACCATTAATATGTAGTAGGGGTACAAAATCAGGAACGAGATAGCAACAGCAAAAAGTACCCCTACAATATAATGTGTTATAAATGGTTTACCTTACTGAAAATAATTCATAAACTATTGGGAAAACCGAAGTGATAATAGAATAAATAGCAGTTATATTTTTTCCTGTTCAAATAGTGCTTTATGAAAATTGTGTTATGATTTAATTTATTTGTCCTGTTTGACACACAAATATTTGTAAATATTTGTGTCGATATTGATTAGATTATCCAGAAACTAGCTAGTATTTAGTTTTGAGTTATTTATACCTCCATGGCATGGGCACAATATTATGTTCAACTTGCTTTCGTATCACCACTTTGAACAATATAAATATACTGTGTGTCATTTTTAAAGGTTTATTCTGATCATTTATATCACACAGACGATTAGAACGGTTTATAGTTAGAAAGGGTTTCTTTGAGAATTTTCAGCTAGATTTTTGCATATGAGCGTTCGGTTTATATATCATTAGAAATTTCATCTGATTGAGGTGAAGTTTCCTTGCTATTTAACAGATAGTTAATGAGTTGTTGTCATAGTAACCAACATAGCGTTTGAGTTTACTTAAAGTTATTAAGCAATATTGTATATAAAGACGATTAAACTGACGAGTTTGATTGTTCGATATTCTAAAATCCAATAATAAAAAAATTATGAATTGCTCGATAATGTCTTCTGATTTATTATTGGGCTATGCGGTAGAGGAACACGGGAAGCAACTCAGAGTATTTAAGAGGAGGTAGCCTAAGAGTCTTCAGGTTAATGATAGCCTTAAATAGAAGGACGATGGAAATATTAATTCTCTGCTGTCCAACGGGGGTAAAGTGGCCACTGGTGACTAAAGCCTAGAAGAGTCGATTCACTAGGATATTTTTGACAATACATAGACGCAAATTTTAAAATTATGTTAGATATGTTTCAGCGTAAGGGTCCAGCCTTATGGTTTTGGCAAGTTCGAAGAGACAGCATATTATTAACAGTTTTCACCGAAAAAATTGTTGGTGCAAGTGTCATCGAGTTCATTTATTAATCAGTCTGTATTTTGTTGTTCAAATCTGCCAAAGTGTCTGTCTAATGAAGAGGTCAACTAGCACCTAATGAACCATTTTCAAGCGAAACCGCCAACAGTGAAAATGGATACGCGGACGATTGCCTCACTTCAAGGTAAACACATCATCAGACCATAAGATTGATCGATAGATTGGACGACTGCTTCCGAGGCTCATAAATAAGCAAAGTCTAAACCAAAGTCTAAACGATGACGCAACCATATCGGTTCTGATCCATAGAGGTAATAGACGTTTCGGGTATGACATCCTCAATAACTGGACAGCAGCAATACCAGTGGTAACAGCCCCGCTGCAAAGTGGCTATTAGTAAACGTTTAACTCAGAAGTTGCATGTTCTTTCGTAATTAAGTCTCCAAAAGAACAGCAGTGGAAAAACTCCGGCTAGAATTGGCTGTGGTTGGGGAGAAAAAGAATATATCATCGGACACAATCCTAAAAACATTAATTTACGGGTATGGAAATGCAATCTGCTAGCGTTAAAAAAGTCCTGATAAATCAACAATCGTCCAATGGTCTGTTTCTGCGAATAAAGACGTTGGATAACAAAATGGATATGGCGAATCAAACTAGTCCCGTTTATGAATCTGCAGAAGATAAGAAGTTTCTTGTAGTGCAGTGGGCGGTAGGCAAATTTTGACTCTACATTTTTGGAACCCTTGTAGACCTGTATAAAGACCATATATTATAATTGAATTCGCGGTAACTCAGCCTTTATAAGCCTCGCGTGAACTGAGCAATCGAAAAACTGTCTGAGTATAAACCGAGAATCCAACTCAAGTTTGACGATGACTGTATGGTCTCGAATGTATTAAGTTGAACCTAGACGGTGCTTCTACTGTGATAGGCATTACTGAGGTTCAAAATAAGGATTAAGCATGTCAGCGTTCGTTGGAGCGATTGAGATTTAGAGAACAGTTCCAGACACACTAGTACGCAAACATGGTAACGTCGTGCAGTGGGCCGAACCGTAAGATTTATGCGCTGAGTCTTTCCAGTTTTGACACGAGACCTTAAATAATCCCGGTGCCAATAGACTGTCCAAACGGCTTCAAACCCGGCAAAATGTTACCCAGCAATGCAATATATACCGAATGTGTAAGCAAGAAAGTAGCGACGATTGCGTTAATTCCATTCGGTAGAATAAATTTTTACACAATTATTTAGTAAAGATTTTTCCAGTTGTTTGCGGTTGTGCAAAGAAAATTTACACTATAAATGACAAGTCCAGAGTATGAGTAGTGTTTATGTCGTTGGCTGTATTTCAGACGTTGCGCTAAAAATGGTCAGGTATTCGGTCAGATCGTCTGCATTTCGTTGAGCAAGTGGTATCTACTGTAACTGGACTGGCTCCGGCATCGACAATGACCGGTTCAGTGGTTAAATTACACGGTGAGTCGGTCCGTAGAACAATTAAACTGCAGTTGATTTTACGCGGACCAATGTGTCTATGTAATACGTGATATCTCATCAAAGGCAAGCAAATCGCAGGCGTCAAATCCGTACTCGGATGACGTAAGGTAAAAGAGAATTTGAATTTGAAGTAGAGTCAACCGCATTCCATCGCGTTAGCAACAGGCTATACACAGTGGATATATTGTACATGGATAGATATAAAATCTTCATAAAACTACTGAATGTGTTTTGACAGTCGCGCTAGAGAAATGATTCATAATTTTTTGGGGAAAGTTGGTGTTGAAGAGGTACAGGTATATATATATAACTCTCGAGAAGGATGCGATCCGACAAGAGATTAGTAAATGTAGAAGATTGTTAAATTTAAATAAAAATAGTTTATATTAGCCTAGACGCCGAGGAAAGGAAACTTATTATGAGTACGAGTTCTGATTGAGATTATATTTATATTTTTAGAATTCATTAGGTGGTAATTATTGCCACTAAATTGCTGATAAAATCATCATTGAATAATTTGGACATATTCAAATACTTTACTGAAAATAATTCGTAAGTTAGTAATTCAACAAAGGCCATACTATGGTTAATGGTTAAACGATAGAATAAACTGAGCATTGTATATATATATATATATATATATATATATATATATATATATATGAGTTTCAAATAATTATGAAATCGGTTTACTGCATTATTTGATTTTTCTACATTAAAAATGCTTGGTTTTATATATACTGACGAATTTATATATTGCGGGATTTTTATATATTTAAAAAAATGAAAATGTTTCCCGCCAAGATTTCCAAAGATTGGCAGTGATGTCGCAGATTGTCAGGATATTAATTCTTCTACATGTATATTTGTCATCGGGCACATATATTTATCTGATTACTCATTCATTTGTGGCGTTTACATTGTGGCAAAGCATTTTTATCACATTAATTGTCTAAACTAAAGGCCTACCTGCTATACTGTAGGTGGTTTTTGCAGCGTTGCGGTTTATTTAATGAAGCTATGCTATTCCTACATATCCCTGGTAGCTAACGTCGGAAGAAATTGGTTTCGTGGTCCGTGCATATAATCAGTCTCTTTTATGTCTCAGTGTCGTGATGGGAGAAGATTAAGTCGAATTATCAAACGTGTAGTATGAACAATGTCAAAAACTAAATCAAAATTCAATGTTAGTCAATATTGACCGTACTCTAGACGACAACACAATAAAATATTGTTAACAAAAAGTTAAATCCAAAATGTCTTAGCAGTATAGTTACTAGTCACGGATAATTGATAAATAGCACATAAAAGTATTAAACCTGGCTTTGACAGCTAAAACACAGTAATCCACTGCATGCTATCGGCGTATTAGGCGCGGATGTGTGTTGTTTTTAACAAAACCACATTCTTTACAAATAAAATTGTACATCAGTAAATCTCAATTAAAACGGCTTTAAACTAATAGAGAGTGGAGAAATATTGTCTAAACAAGAATAAGTATATGTGACTCTGAGGTAAACTGGATCTGATGAAATTGATACTCGATGGGTTGTAACGCGGAGCCGTGCGTTACATACACCCCTCGACAATGAAAATTAGTACACGGTAAAGGCGGCTAACCAGACGGGAGATGCTATTTCTCTGCCGTAGCGAGTAAACACTGACGTTGGCTCTGCTGACACCGAATCTGGTTCCTCTATTTCTCGCGGTGGCCTCACAGCGTCAGTTAGCTCTGTTGCTGGTGAGCTGTCGGGCGTTATTCGTGGGTCAGCACAACTGTCTGGAGGCAAAAATGTTGTCTCTTCGCCGTCTGATAGGTCAATATCGTGAAACAGCGGGTCATTTGGAAGTGCTGCTTGCAATTTCTGAGTAATTATAGGTGAAGGACACAGGGTAGAGGCACAGGGATTCTGCAACTACGTTAACTGACCCTTTGACGTGAGTGACTTCATATTCATATTCGTGTATTCGAGTAAGTTGCGAGTTGACACGCCGTGAATATAAATATTCTTTCTTTCCTCTGACTATTGGGATTAGAGGAAGATGGTCGATGTAGATCTTGAACTTTCAGCCATCCATATTTGGAGTGAAAGTGTAGGATCGACCGGTAGATGGCGAGTAACTTTTTACCTAATGTGTCATATCGCTTCTCGCGATATTGTAGTTTTTGTGAGAAGAACGCGATAGATCGTTGTACGCCATTGATGGATTGTTGGCGTACTGAGCCTATGGCAACGTTGGATGCATCTGTGATCAATTCAAATGGTTGAGACCAATCAGGTGAATGAAGCATTGTTGCTTTGCCTACGCCTTTTTGGCATCCTCGTAAGCCTGCATGTCGTTCACGTTGAGCCGAATCATTTGTGATTTGTTGACAAAACGGCTTACTGGCACGGGATATTTGTGAAGAGGTGCCAGAATCTTGGCAAGGCAGGGTACGAATCGAGAATAGTAGTTCATCTTGCCCGAGAACCGTCGTATCGCTCGAAAGGTGGTTGGAGGCTGTATGTCTTGAATGACACGAACCTTAGCAGGTAGAGGTGTCATGCATTTCTGGGAAATTTGATGACCGAGGAATTCAATTGATGTTTGCGCAAATACAAATTTGTTGCCATGAAGCCGGAAGCCATAGTCTGATTGATGTGCGAGTAGAATATCAGTATGCTGCATATGTTCGGAAATAGTGTTGGAGAATACCAGAATGTCGTCTAAGTATGGAATTACAAATAGTAGACTGTTTAAGCATTTCGTCCATAACGCGTTGAAATGTTTGGGATGCGTTCTTGATACAGAAAGAAATAAATTGATATTCGTGTGTGCCACCTCCGGTGAATCTGAGTGCAGTATATGGGCACTTGGTAATAAGCTTTCACTAGTTCGAGTTTTCAGCACACAGAATGACCGATAGCAGATCTGAGTAGGTCAGCTGGATTTGGCAGTCTGTACGAATCAGACGGTGTGCAGGAAATGAGAATACGACAATCCCCGCACATTCAGAATGTTCCAGGTTCACTCTTTCGTACCACTACCACAGGCGACGCAAATGGTGAGCTGGATCATGCACAGATGCCCTGCTGATGGAGCATGGCGATTTCTTCCTCGGCGGCCTTATGTTTGTGTGGTGCCAATGGACATGCTCGTGGAGAATGAGGAAGTGGTTTCAATAAGATGATACGATGGGCTGTGATGGCACGCTTTCTCTTGAGATCGGGCATAAAAGAGGTAGGTTTGAACATCTCTTCATGTTGTTTCAGAACATCGTCCAGTTGTAGGTACATGAGGAACTGGAGGAATTATCTGAATGGATGAGACGGTTTCGCATGAGTCGTTTGTATCAGCGCTAATGGTATTAATTGATTGTCAGCAATGCCTATCTTTCGTGTTTATGGACGGATAGTAAGGTCGAAGTGTTCGAGGAAGTCACGTCCAATGATGTTTCTTGTCGTATTGGCAATGATTAAAGGATAATTGAAAAATGGTTTTGAGTTTGTGAAAGAGATTATATGTACTCGTTCCCCAAATATCGCTATACTTGAACAATTGGCAAAGGTAAAATTAGAGGTGTTGACTGGTCAGTGAGTTCAAAATAATTGTGACAGAGTAAGCTGATGTCTGAAACAGTGTCAATGAGCAATAATTCGCCAGAGTTTGAATCACGGATGAAAAAAATGTTGCTGCTGAAAAATGACGTTTAAGCTGGTTGCAAGGATTTGGGCGCTTGAAGCATGACTTGACTGGAGCCGTCGCTGTAAAGATAATAGTTTGATTGCGCTCTACCGCAAAAGCAACGTGCTTCGAGCCATCAGACGTCGGGCGGCCAAAATTTTTTGTGTGTTTAGCCTCTACTGCTGTGGAACAGTCTAACCCCTGCAGTTTTCCAAACCCTCCAATGGCGAATCATCCTGAGTTCTCGAAGGTGACCGCGCTCATCTGAATGTCGCGTCTGTGCGTGGGAATCGGCGGCCACTTCTCAGAAAATAGCGCGTGGAGTGGCCATATCTGCGACGATTCGGACACCAATCCGCCAGAAGCTCTGGAACTGTGACAAGACCTCTGGTCGTTGTCCTCTTGCTGCTGTTTCGGGACGGTGATCGACGCTGGTCACGCTTGCTCTGGTCGCGTCTGCATTTTACGACATTGACCGAGGCCGAATCTGGCCTGATGGTGAGCCTCTTGAGCAGGTTGATGAGGCGTTTGATAATGACATTACTTTGAGCTGATGATGCTGGAGACTGAGGCTCGGACAGGCGTGAGGCGATGCAACCTGGGTCAGAGGAAGGTGAGCTGCAATGGTGTTTCTTCCACCACTTGTCTAAACGTGCCGGCAGTACGTCGTCTTGCTCTTCAATAGATTTGCGCAGGAACGTGGTCATTTCTTGCAGTGCCAGAGGAAGCTTCTGAATGAATAATCGCATCAAGATTTCACTGGGTAGATTGAATTCAGTGGCTTTCAGCTCCATCTTCATAAATAGCTCGGAAGGCGTGCGGCTACCTAGGGACATATGGCTCATCAATTTTGTAAGCTTGTCTTTCCGATCTAGTGTCTGGCGCTGCCATGGCTGAGAACATGTGTCCTCAGTGTATTGATACAGAATGTCTTTGAGTATGTGTCTGAAAGAAAATGGGATTGTCTCCCATGCCTTCAAAAAGATGAGACCCTCTTCTGTTTTATTGGACACCTTGGCCATTAAAGTAACATCGTCGACCCACTCGTCAAAGTAGTGTGGATCGAATTGGCATATCTTGTACTGGGTCCATTTGGTGGTGCGGCTTGTTGCTGGGTTCGCCACCGGGCTTCCTGCATTTCCTGAGCTAGATGTTGTCTTGTGTGTGTGCGCGCTGTCGAGTAAAGATGGTAGTATTATGTCGTCGGCACACATCATCGTGTGGCTGTCTTCGAGAATTGTGATCTCGGGAGAGAGTCTCGTTTTGTTTTGTGGCTCAGGACATGTTTTCTTGTGTGTCTTTGGCGCTTTACCGGATACACTTTTACGTGGTATTCATCCGATGTGCTTGGGCTACCGGAAGTACTACAGTCAGCTTGATATTCTGAGTGACTAGGGTTGCTGATTAATTATTTGCTGTGAGCTCAACGAGACAGGGCACTATTTATGTAGGAGGTGTTGCGAATTATGTAGGTAGTTTTTGCGTGGTTGCGGTTTGTTTACTGAAGCTATGCTATTCCTACATATCCATGATAGCTAACGTCGGAAGAAATTGGTTTCGTGGTCTGTGCTTATAATCAGTCTCTTTTATGTGCCAGTGTCGTGATGGGAGAAAATTAAGTCGAATTATCAAACGTGTATTATAAACAATGTCACAAACTAAATCAAAATTCAATATTAGTCAATATTGACCGTGCTCTAGACGTCAACACAATAAAATATTGTGAACAAAAAGTAATTATCTAGGTACAAAAGCAATCAGTCATTAATCACAATAAATAAATCCAAAATGTCTTAGCAGTATAGTTACTTTTCACGGATAATTGATAAAGAACACATAAAAGTATAAATCTTTTCTTTGACAGCTAAAACACAGTAATCCACTGCATGCTATCGGCGTATTACGCGCGGGTGTGTGTTGTTTTTAACAAAACCCTATTAATTACAAACAAAATTGCAGATAAATAAATCTCAATTAAAACTGCTTGAAACTAACAGAGATTGTTTCTAAAACCACAGTTAGGAGAAATATTGTCTAAACCAGAATAAGTATATGTGACCCTAAGGTAAACCGGATCTGACAAAATTGATACTCGTTGGGTTGTAACGCGGAGCCGCGCGTTACAGTACAACTCCGGACTAATATATTTAACCATCCTTCTTTGCCCAAGTTCTATTATGTTTGAAAGTATTTTAAAAAATGAATTTAATATTAGATCTTCGTGTCTTAAGATAAACCTAATCTACATATTATAGTTTTGTAGGTGTATATAATTTGATATTACATTTCTTCTCATTAAAGTCTAGCTTTCTTAGCACAGCAAATTATTCATTCAATACACCTTTCAACCAAATCTGTAAACTGAATGGTAGTGCCTAATTCCTTAACGTATTATTGCAGTTTGATCTCAATATCATCGTTAATTACGATGTGATTTAGATACATATAATGGCAAATATTTGACGTTTGCGCATTTTTTTCAGTTGATCCTCGGACCTAACTTTATTAAACATCGACTTAGATCATAATTATCTGGTGTAATAATATTTTTTGAGAAATTACTGTAATCTGGGTCGATTGGGTAGATAATTTATAGATCGTTTGCAAATATTCAGACTTGATCTTTGAGGATCACATGCTTCAATTTCGCAAATATTAGAAACTCTGTTTGTAATCCTAAGTTGATCATTATTAACCATACATCTATTATATAATTAAAACTGTAGTAATCTAAGAATAGCAGGATTAATTCTTAATGCACTAATTGCCTCCATAATTGGTTTAAAAATATGGTGTCAAATGTTTATGAGATATTGATGCAGACTATTTCTGCATCCATATACTTCTCATCAGGAGGTATGATAAAATTCGACATGGGCACCATAATCGTAGTAGCTCCTCAGTTGGAGGATGGAGTCAAAATGATCAAATTTAAAAAATGAAATTTCTTTACTTTGATTGAAACTATACATGTTCCATCAAATATCAGAAAATTGACAATAGAGAAAATACATCACATCACATAAATATGTCTATTATGTCACATTTAAATAAGTAAGACTTTAGTAAAGGCTTTATCAACATATAAACGTCCTGCTGTAATAACCCTGCGTAAGATAAATCAAATATTTTATAAAATTATTATAATAAAGACAAAATAATGTTTTTAATGAACAGTTGGAATATAATATTTTATTAAATAAATCGTAATAGTATTTTCATCTACGCTATCTGATTTGATAATTGGAAAGATCAAGGTACATTTTAAACGGAATATTATTAATAAATAAATAAGTGAAATACATGACTAACAATTATTTATTTGTAATGATAGCCAATATTATGATATAATGCATAGCTTTTCCAATATAATAACACAGATAGTATATACAAAATTTCAAGAATAAATGCAGGTTTTCATAGAATAGAATATCATTATTTGGATTCAAAAAAACACATATTTCACCAAATAGTTAATAATATTAGAAGATGGAAAATATGTAAAATATATCACATCCTATAAAAATGTCAATTGAGTCTCATATAAATATGTAAATCACAATTATTTTGGTATATGGTTAATCAAAATCAGAACATCCACCATTAATTTTACTGCATAGGCTATATCAATTTTAATACAATTATGGAATAGCAGTCTTTTTATTAATCGCATTTATAAAATAATTGATTATCTAAATAAAAATAGATTTATCATCGAAGTTCACTGACTTGATAATTGGAAAGTTTAAGATATAAATCGAGTGTAATATTACGCAAAAATGTGAACCATGACTAACAATTGTTCACTTGTAAAGTTGACAAATATGATATTATAATGCATGGCTTTTCTAATATAATAATACAGATAATATATATAAAAATTTCAATAAGGTATGTTGCTGATCAACATTATCCTTGTCTTTTGTTTAACCACAAAAATTTATTGCCATAATCAAGATTCAAAAGGTAAATATGATTTTATATATTTTTCTAGTTCCGTATAAAAAAATAAAAGACATCTTAGATGAAGGCGTTTCCCTAACCCCCTTTGGCAATTGATTGTAAATTTTTATACTTTTGAAAAAGAATATATTTTTCTCGTTATCTAATATAAGGAATATAATTACTTTCAAGAATGAAGGTAAAACTTATTGTTATGCCAATTTTGGCATCCACTGTACTATTAATGTTAAAAGATGAATGGTATTGTGAATTTAAAAAATATTGTTTATAAAACGAGAAAAGTTTATTCATCAGCACATTACATAAATGAACTGGGTTATCAACAAATATTCCTAAATGATTATTCTGATTTTTATAGATTTAAACTTCATCATTAATTTTGCTTAAGTATCACAGTGAAGGAAACATTGCTATTTCCAGCTAAACAGACGTTCGGCTAATGCAGTCACATGCTTTTCTTTAAGTAGATTACACATTGCATAAGAAAAGATTTTCTAAGTCACCTATAAATTCACTACTTTTTTATCTGCAGAGAATTTCAAAATATCTTTCTATTTACTTGCAGTATTAGTTTAGTTGTTTGCGTTCTAGCTTTGGATTGTTTTTAAGTCTATTTAATATCATGGCTTCTAACCATTTATAGATTGCTAATAATGCAGCCTTTATTTCGTAATCTCTTTTGTCTAGTCTCATTTAAGTTCCCTTTGACAATATTATATTTTTTATTTAGTTATTTACCTAACGGTATATCCAATTGATTTTGGTATTGTATCAACAAACTGGGAATCCAAGTAATGCAGACATATAAGAAAGGAAGATATAATTTTTCATATAAAACAACAGCCGTATCCAAATGATCATAGTTAATTATGGGTCAAACGCATGTGCATACATTTCCGTTATTTTGAGTTATAACTCCCGGATATTTCAACCTAAGAATAATTTGTCTTTGAAAGAATTCCTCAAGTGGTCTAGAGAGACGATTCTCGCTATCGGTGCGAGGGGTTCCGGATTCAAATCTCGGCTTCACCCATTTTCCAGCATCTTTCGAGAGACGTAATGAAAGAATATTTAGCTGCGCTAAGAATAGATGGGCGCTAATAAATAGAAATATCGTATTGAACAATATAAAATTACAAATGTGTATTACTTGGATTAGGCAGATACTAGAATATGCCGCCACTACTTTGAATCCAATGAAAAAGGGTTTGTCAAATAAGCTGGAAGCTGTACAAAGAAAAGTTCTGAAACATATAAGCCCTGTGTCCTGCGCCATATATGCCAGCAGATAAAAGATTTTATCACTGCAAAATTTATGGTTTCGGATGATGTGATATTGCATAAAAGTTTTCCATAGAAACCAGTGGACTTGTGTCTATATGAATCCAATAAGAATGATTCATAATGTTGGAACTAGATTTGGACATTTGGCGATCTCTCCACTTTTGATGGGGAATGTTGCTGGGAAGTTCTTGTCTTTTTCCAAAATTTACAAAATTTACGATCCATTGCCAAAGGGGCTTAGAGAAACGCCTCCATCAAAGACGTCTTTTAAATTTTTATCTACTGAACTATAAAAAGTCTACAAACCTGCTGATATTTTTAATTTTGATTATGATATTACTTTCTCATGGTTGAATAAAAGACAAGGATAATTGTGATCAGTAATATACATTCTTTAGATATTTATTTTCATGTTTTGTATTATTAAAATGGAATTGTTATGCAGTATATCATGTTAGTTTACAATACATATAATAAATTAATAGTCATGGTTATCATTTTTTGCATAAAGATACGCTCAAATTATACCTTAATTTTTCCTATTTCGATGATGAATCTATAACTATTTTTATAATCGATTATTGCACAAATGCAATTAGTTAATAAGACCGTTCTTTTTACTATATAATTGTAGTTATAACAGCCGAATTTTCAGATGTTGATATATTGTACATTATAACTAGAGAGAACTACTTATCTATATGAGACTAATTGCACATATTTATGTGATGTGATATCTTTTTTATATTGTACATTTTCCAATATTATTATCTATTTGATGGAACATGTGTGATTTGAATCTAAATAAAGATATTCTATTCTATTCTATTTTACAGCACTGTAAAGACCCTTAGGTCGCTGCCATAAGAGAGCCTGTGAGATGCTAGGCCCGGATAATCCATATATGCGATATGTTCATCTAATGTGTAACACTTAGGTTCCTCTGAACTATCTTTTAAACTACATTCCTTAAGTCCAATTGCTAAATGCTCTGTATCCCCAAGATTTAATAAATCAGCCATAATATTAGAATAAGAGTTCTTGCAATTTATATATTATAACAATAAGTGTGCTCACCCAAACACGCTGATATCCACAGATGACATAACGACACGGTGGTGACCTTGAAAAAAAATATCTACGTCAATTACCTGAAGCAAATTTAAGATCCTTTCAAATAATATGTATTAAGAACGATAGATGCATGCGAACATCAATAGTTTATTAGCAAAGAGTATTCAGATAGAACCACGAAGTAAAGTGTACGTGCAACTCGACAACTCAAATAAATCTCCCTTCTCAACATTCACCAAGACAAGTCAAAACTTCGAAAATATGAACAAAAGAAACATCCAAAAAAATTTACAATATTTTTTCGAAATACAATATTGCTTTACGAAACCAGCAATAACATCAAATGTCCAAAAATAAAATTTGATTTATTTTTATTTGGAAAAGCGCAACAACCGGAGTAGCCGTGCTCGCGTATTTCTATGTAGGATGTTTTGTAGTTATAGTGATAACCTTTGCGGGGCAATTGTCTATTTAGTAATGATTTCCTACATTTTCATTGTGATCTTTATCCCCACCCGTTCCTTGATCAGTCCCTGACATTTTCCGAAGTGTGAAGTAAAAAAACTCATCCATTTTCAGGTATTTATTGCAAGTGGTGTAGCTAAGCATGAATCAATTCACAATTAAACAAAACGGACCGTGCTCTAGACGGCAACAAAATGATATATTGTCAACATAATTGAAAGTCTTATACACAAGTAATTATCAGGAACACAAATTTATGAATCGTGATGAATACATGTAAATAATTGAAATAGTACGATTATATAAATCCAGACTGATTATCAATTTAGTTTAAAGTCATTGATAATTTATGGAAAGAAACACAAAAAAATATTGTCACTGATAAATGATGGATAGAAATCGTGTAAAACCGTCATTAAAAGCACCACATATAATAATTCCACTGTTTACTAGGTTTTGAATGATAAAATACAAAAATCCATTGAACTATAGAGTTTTGGACAAAAGATTGAAAAACACCTGATGTCATGATTAGTGGAATCATAACTGAACTGTTGGCAGTTGTATAAAAATGGTTATGGCAAGTAAACTAAGTAAATCCAATGTTTGAACACAGAGACTAGTAAATCCACCGCATGCTACCTGCGTTTTGCGCGCGGGTGTCTTTTATTTATTAAACAAAACCCTATTAATAAAAATTAAAATTGCAGTTCAAGAAATCTCAATTAAACCCGCTTGAAACTAACAGAGATTCTTAAATCACATTTAAAAGAAATATTGTGTAAAACCAGAGTTAGATTATTTGACCTTAAAGAGTACTATATTTGTCAAAATTGAACATCGTTGTGTTGTAGCGCGGAGCAGCGTGTTACATCTATAATTCCTTAATTTTGAACTGAGATCGGGTTTCATTCTGTTTTTATTTTTAGATTTTCTAGATTTCTCGTCTGATCTCACCTCTATGAAACACTTGTAATTTAATCACATTTTTTGCTGGAATTTCTTTACATATACTAAGGACTTGCTTTTATCTTGTCGGAATTTTTAATATATTTTTTCATTTTTTCTCTCTGTTTCTCTATCATACTTCCATAATGAATCAGACTTTTTCGCCAGCCTCCACCAGCGCTTTAACCAAGAAACTACTTACCAATTTCGCTGACCTGCAGCAACAGATAGCAGATGTAAAGGGATTGCTAGAAGCTTAATCAGGTAATCTCTCTCTCCACGTTGCAGCCAAATTTGTTGCGCCAAGCTGACAATTTCTTAAAAGGAGATACGCGGGAGGTTGCTTTACAAAATCGCACTGAACGCAACCTCTTTCTCTGGTCTCTGCACTCCCCAATCTCTAAGGATGATCTGACTTCAGAATTATTCAGTCATTTGTCAGACAACTTCCATAATCCCAAAGAGGTCTCCTCCAGAAAATGTCGTGCTTTTGTTGTTTCTTATCACATAAGGCTGCCCAACGATGAACTCAGTCAATTAAAATCTCGATCACCTTTTATATCGACAGGCAAAATAAAATTAAAGCGTGATTTCACTTTACTACAAAGAACTGCAGAACAAGCGCAGACCTCACCGCCAGACACCGCCGTCTCCCCTGAATCTAGGCATGCTTATCCCTTCTGGAGCAATCCAAAGAAACACCGGTCATTTTACGGAGGCATCCTCGGTGCTGCTCCTTCCTTTGGATCCATCAGTTTAATTATTACTCGATTTGAAGGATTCGCTTTCACCACTAGCTCAACTAGCGAGACCATTCCCACCCAAAAAGCGCAAGCTTTATTGCGTCATCGGGGCTGACCACCCCGCTTAAAGACCCTCAACAACGGCTATCCTCCTCCTTTATTCAAGATCAGTAACAAATCATTAAGTCAAGTCGTTATCACGACCGGTGATGAGGTACTGAAACCCACAAAACGAAAGACCATTACCACCCCGCGAGCCATCGATTCTTCCCCCACGACTTCCTCTTCCAAATTCACTCATACCACACAGGACAGTCGTGACTCTGCTTCCGTTCAGAACTTGCCCCCTCCCACCCCCACATCACTGCTTTCAAGTAACCCATCAAGCTCATATAATTCGCCTCCGTCCTTTTTACAAATCCTCCAATTACCTCACCCACCTGATTAAAGCGAGACTAACGAAATACAGATCGATGCTGACCACGCCATTCTTGCCAACAAGCGGTCAGTTACTCTTCTCAGCCCAATGTCTCGCTCCGGCCGTCAGTAAAAGCATCTACCCGCTTCTCCTCCCCGGTCTAACTGGTCCCTTTCTGTAATTCTTATCAAATGTAGTTCGCATACGCCAAAAATCAAACAATTGCGAGTATTTTTTTCCTCTAACGTGCTAGAAATGTGCGTTCTGGTTGAAACGTGGCTGTCCTCTTCTGTTCATAGCGCTGATCTTTTCCTCATCAATAGTTACACTTTCCTTCGAAGTGACAGAATGGCTGGTTGTGGGGGTGGTCTAGCTGATTTTATCCGTTCATCTCTCATGCCCAAACGCCTGTCTACATCAAACTCGCTAGGAATAGAATTCTTTTCGTTTCAGCTTCTGATTCTAGACCAAAGTTTATCCGTTTGCGTTGTCTACAGACCCCAAATCTCTCAATAATACATGACGCCCGTGGGGCTCAAGTAATGTCCACTTTCTTCTCTCAACACTCCGATCAATATATCGTTGTTTGTGACCTTAATTTTCCTCTGGCCAACTGGCATAATATAACTACTAAAAGTCACCCGTTGATTCGGCTCTTTGCGGACAACCTCCTAAGTCAATTTGTGCACTTCCATACACGAGGGAACAACCATCTTGATTGTCTCCTCTTCAACAAGGACGTGATCAATGTTCAGTCTTGGGCGATCTTCTCTAATCTCGACCACTGTCAGGAATCTTTTATTATTCCTCTTTTATCCTCCATCCCTAAGGAGAGCATTCAGACTTTCAGGCGCTTCAACAATTGTGAAGAGTTTAGTCGACTCTGTGACGCAGTTAATTGGTATAATCTTATTCTCCCAGACAACCTCTCCTCATGTTTTTCCGATGTCTATAACATATTATCATCCCACTTTACTACTGCCATCTCTATTCAACAAATTCACGCGATGAACAAGTTGAACGCCTTGTTTAAGGCACGCGACAACCTTGCACGCAATTATAGATTACGCACAACATTATTTGCTCGCGCTCTCGCTCTCCGACGTATAGATGAGCACATTAAACAGGTAATCACCAAACAAGCGCTACACATCAAGAGACGCATCCGTACAGCGCCGAAATTTCGAAAATAGTTTGCAGTCATCAAACACCAATTACTACCAAAATCCAATACCTCATAAATAAACTTCTCTCGGTCGGACGACTCCAGTTTGCAGACGATTAGCTGAAGGATCTTCTAGACTCCTCCATTCCCACTCCACCTGCTGAGGTGCTTGAGAGCGCAGACGCTGAGAACCTACGTTGGTTCATTATTTCGCCAATCTCCGTCGTTCAAGCTATCAAAGACATAAAATCGAAACACCAATTTGATCAGTACAGTGTCTATGTCAGGATGATTGCACTTTTTGTCTGTAATCTATTCTCTCTGCTCACCGATGTTTTCAACCGTTGCCTTGGAACTACCTATCTTCCCCCGGAATGGCTTAGTTAAACGATATCTCCTACCCCAAAAAATGGTAAATGGCCAATCTCCTCATTCAAAGACTTTCGCCCTATTACTATCGTTCCATCTTTTACTAAAATCTTCGAAGGGTCTTGCATAACTTAATCTACCCTTTCATCAAGTTCTCGACGTCAACGTGGCTTCGTGAATTACCGCTCCTCTTCCATCAACTTAGTCTGTGTCCTTGATCACTGTTACTCATCTATCTCTATAGGTCATGAATGCACTCTCCTCTTTCTAGATGTTTCCTAGGCCTTTGATTCACTGTCGTTCTCGGCAATTGAATCCGCTCTGTTAAACAGTGGTATTAGCGGCAAAGTCCTCAATCTTATCAGTTATTATCTCCGAAACCGTTACACAATTGCAAAAGTCGAAAAAAGTCGCTCGAGGTCAGCTTTTATCCGATCTGGAGTTCAACAGGGCTCCGTACTTGGTCCTACAGTATTCAACCTAACACTCGCTCAAGTGCAGGTTGACAACAGCCTATTAAAGCTGTTTAAATATGCAGATGATATGATAGTTGTATTCAGCAACGCCACAGCATCCAACTCCACCCTATCTAATAGCACTCAGCTGTTATCTTCGTTACACTCGCAACTTAGCATAATTGGTCTTAAATTGAACCCCGATAAGACTCGTTTGATGAAACTTACCTCTGACCCATTCTGTTCTATCCAAGATACAAGTTGTCCCACTTTTGATTTGTACCTCATCATTTCAATTGTTGGGCCTGTTGGCCTTTGTTGCCAAATAACTTTATTATTATATGAGGAATTAATTGATGTCCAATTGTAGAGGCCCTTATGTCACTACCATAAGGGGGTCTCTTGGATGCCATGCCCGGAAAATCCATATATGCGGAAGGATCATCTACCTTGGAACACTTATGTTCCTCTGAACTATCTCTTAAGCTACAATCCTTAAGTCCACTAGCCAACTGATCTGTATCCTCAGTATTTAATAAACCAGACATGATATTATTAAATTACTTGTAATTTATATTTTATATTAATTAAGTAAGCTTACCCGGATACGCTGATATCCACAGGATACTGAACTGGAATGATTGAGACCTTAAAACAAATATTTACTTTAATTACCCAAAGCAAATTTGTGGTTCTTTTCGCTGATAATTAAGAAGAACAAAATGACGAGAAGATTACAAAGTTTTATTCACAAAGAATCGGAGATGGAACCACGCAGTGTCCCGCTTATGCAATTCAGAAACTCAGATCAAAACTCTCTCATTTTCTTCCACAAGACAAGTCCAAAACTTCGACAATATGAACAAAAGAACTTTCAAAAAATTTTACAATATTTTTCAAAAATTACAATATTGTTTTACGAAACCAGCGATAACATCAAATGTCCAAAAATAAAAATTGATTTATTTTTATATGAGGGGTTAACTGTTGTCCAATAATTAATTTAACCTCTACATACACCCTCATGTTTAAGATGATTAACTATAGATGATGTAGTCTTCATTCTTCGGTTTCTTGATGAATCTTCCAGGCCGAGTTTCAACAAGTTGTGCTGGTACTTCACCAGATAACCCGACTCGCAGAATTTGATTTTACCATTAGTCATATCTCAGGAAAAGATAATGTGGTGGCAGATACTCTCAGTAGACCAGACGTATCAGATGAAGATATGATTCGTTTAGAGTCACTCGTATGCTCTATTGTATCTTCTAATGATTTTGTCCAGCAATTGATGGAAGCACTAGGTCTTGATCCTTTAGTAGCTGTGTTGGAAAAGAATCCTGCATATACACGCAGGAAGATTGGAGATAAGTGGTTATTATGTGAAATCTCCAGGAGCCAACCTAGACCTTATGTACCGTTAGAATTAAGGTATAAGGTGATTCAGCAGCTACATGAATTCAGTCATCCTTCCATTAAGGCAACTATCAGGATGGTCCCTGATAGATATGTATGGCCTAAAATGTTGAAAGACATAAGAGCCTGGGTAAGGACATGTGCCCGGTGTCAAACTTGTAAAGTTTGGCGTCTTACCAAAACTGAAATTAAAACGATTGGTATACCAGCGGGTCGATTCATGCATGTTCATATTGATATAGTAGAAATGCCTGGGATTTATGGCCAAAAGTATTTACTCACGATGGTCGATCGGTTCAGTCGTCAGTTTGAGGTAGCAATCCTAAAGGACATGACAGCTCAAGAGGTCTTACTGTGAATGATGATTCTGTTAGATTTTAAGAAACTAAAGTTCTTTCTAAAACTTCGAACAACCTAACAAAACTATCGCCAGTCGCAACGCACTGACGCGTTTCGACCTTCCATGATAATCATCAGAGAACGACGGAAAACTGACTAGCGAGAATCAAACCGCATTGTATACATATGGAAAGGAAATCTAGATATGCGGCTCTCACCAATAGTAGTTTCGCAAACATTGCACATGACTGGAAATCCCGGCCGCACAATTTCTATGCAGTCACGACATTAGCTTTTTTTAGCTTTCACTACACACATATAAATAAGAACAAGTATGGCAGATGAATAGACAATTGTATGCATTAAACAGAAACGTTAAATATGGGGATGACCATTTACGACATTTTACAATTAGGAGATGAAGTGAAAAGAACTATAACGCTTAAATTTTGTTGTAACTTGCGTAACGCTGTCCTTTTTTTTCCTGCAATACTCCCTAGCGAACTCACTTGTGTTCCAAACGAAAGGTAGAATATCACCTTCTAGGAAACGAGTGATTTCAAATGCGTTCGGCCTATCTATGTAAGTAATGTCGTAAAATGTACGTAAAACAATTTATATGGTAGACCGGCATCGTCCGTTCTGTCCAGATTTTGATCCCTCTCTGCGGCAAATTCTGAAAAGTACGGGAAGAGTCTACTGGATGAATTGCATTTTCTACATTATATATATTTATAAATAAGTTTTGTATGACCCCTGAAAGTTGTCATGCAGCACAATTCCTTATACTAAGTCTGAAGTTAGTGACACTCATGTATAATCTACGCTCAGCGTAGCTCTCGAAAGTTCTTACTAACTATCCACAATCTGTCATTAGTTAACAGGCACCAAACTAGATGGGGAAGTTTTATTAATATGAATATTTATATAATTAACGGAACATTGGTTGCGCTGGCGGTGAGAACAATTATTATCAGCAAGTTTGCCATCTTGAGACAAATACCAGACTTGTTTAATAAATAAATTTCTCAAAATAGATAAAAATTGTATATTGTAGAAATGGCAATTCATCCAGTGCACCAGTTTCATCCTAATTGGAAACTCATCACGGAATGGCCACAATTTTCTGCGGAAAGAGGTCGAACCTGAGCGTCTAAAATATTGTATTGTATATCTATTCAACATTCCTTGACCAAATATGTAGTGACTAAAAGGCATAGTGCTGACTACGTCTGATGAAATCCGCGAAGTCACGAAATGCATGTGTACTGGGTATTATAAAATAAATATAATTGCATATATATCAGTTCTTCGCAAAAAGCCATATATAAATAATGCAAATTTGAAAAGGTTATATTATGATAGTAAAGGTATGTGATAAATGATATCGACCGATGCCAAATTGTATGTATTAGCTGAAAACAAATATTTTCAGAATTGGTTGTGCTTGTCAATATTATTGAAATTTTGAATGTCTGAATTATTTGTATTAGTACGTGGTACAGGTTCAGTAGCATTAGCTGGCTCGATTTATATTATTTATAGTGGAGGAGGTTTAAAGTCGCAGTTTAATGATTTTATATGAAGTTAAATCAAATACTGATTTGATATACACTCGTATAAGAGATGGTACTGTCTAGCTATTTCACAGGTAATGACTTAACTCATTAGCTACCAGTAAGCACAAAACGTACCTCACTTTTATTTAAACCCACTGGCCTTTAGAAATGTACTTTTATAGTTTTACACTTTATTCAAGTTATTTTTAAATATTTTTCTTTTGTTTACGTTTATATGTCGGTAAAATAACACAAGACCCGCCCGATTTAGTGCAACAATCGAGACAAATGCTTAAGACAAATCAATTATAGAAATATATGTATTGAGAATGTTACAAGTTAAGAAGCATTCACAAAATTGCACAAAAAGTGGGCGCCATATTTATTCAATGTTTCTTTGAGTTGTTTTCTCTTGTCTGGAGTATTTAAAAGGTCTTTTTCACCAAGGAGAATTTCCCAAGTAATTCCACTTTCATTAAATTTACGAGACAGTAATTCTGAGTTAACTTCCTCCTGAGCAGCTCGTCCAAAGCATGCGCCAACTAATTCCACAACAGCCCACGGGTCAAGCTGTTCACGCAGTGGAGTAACGATTTCGCAAATCCAGTCTAAGCCATCGGTCTGATCACCAGCAATGTTCATCGACAATAAACGTGATAAGATATGGCCTGTATTTGCCCAAATCTGCGGACAGTCTTCGTACAGTTCATCCTGAATACTGGTGTCAATGAATTTCTTTATTCTAAAAACAAATAGAAAGTTATTCAATATTTGAGCAGTTTTACTGACTTTAAAACATACAAAAAATATAACCAAAATATCAAATCACGCACACGTTCATTAATTGAGACTTTTATGCGTGAAAATACGTAGAGCCCGAGCTACATGCCCGCTCAAATTAGATTTCACTTTTTTTCGAATTCTACTTAAACGAGTAAGTTAAACCTTGTTTTAATTTCGATTAGCCTCCAAATTTATTATTTGCTTGTGTGTACAATCCATTCGACGTCACAAAACAGAACCGATCGCATAAAAATAAGCCCCAAAAAACAAGGCTAGCGCTTGCATAAGTTCGAAAATTTGTTTGCGACATTATATTTCACAATTAACTGGGCTTTGTGTTTTCCTGGACAATATTTTTCTTTCCAATATTTTGAATTCTATCACAGGACTGCTCATCATCAGAAATATTCAAAGAAATCCGACCAGATTATTTCATTTATACATCGTGTTTTATTAAATAAATACTAGTTACTATTGTTTCTCTGGGTAAGGACATGTTATGAATGAGTGCCTTCTTTATAAATTGAATTGTATGCACGTGTGGCGCAGGGTTTTACATAACATCGGTAGTTGGTATTTCTTGGGTTGAATCTGTGCAATACACAACTAACTACCCGGAAGATCACATCATGAAAAGAAAATTATTTTATGCTGCGCGACGGACGATGCAATAAAGAGTCAAAATAAGTATTATTCACGGGTTTGTCTGTTTTGAATGGCGCCGACTGTACTAGCTTTGGCTACACGTTAAGCGTAAATCTTCTCTGCTACGAAATAAATCAAACATTAAGCGTTTTGGTCCACTTACCCAGACATCATTGCAGGAATATTTAAGAGGCTCAGATTAAACAGTTTTTCGACAATTTTTCCGATAGTGTCCAGCTTGGCGGTCCTGTAGGAATATTTCGATAGAAGACACCAGACAAAAACTGCTGCGGATGATTTCTCTTCACCAACTGTCGTAACAAGTATTTGGTCATCTGGAACACCAAAGTCGATTTGTGTGGTAATATCAATTAAGCGTGCATCGATGATTTTAACGAATTCCTTAACAAATAAAATAAGTTTCGATCAAAATTATTTGTGATAAAAAACAAGTTCAACAATAAATTAGCTTTCATCAGGAGGAAATTATCTACTTAAAAGCAAATGTAGCGGAAATGAATAAAACTGCCCGAGATTTAAGACAAGCTGTTTGATTTTTCTAATAATAATTTAATTCACATACAAGAATACATACAGGCATATATATATATATATATATATATATATATATATATATATATATATATATATATATATTTATAATGTGCATGCCTTTTTAATTTTACACAGTATATTTATAATACACTTTATTATTAATGTGTTCTACCTAATTATATATATATATATATATATATACATATATACAGTATGTATGCGCAATAGTACCAGATTTAAACACCCCCGAAAAATTTTTTAAACGTCATCTATGCCCAATATAATTAATTTAAATTTTTAGCCAAATTAATACCTCGGACACCTGATTTAAAGGTATCAAAGTGTAGGGGTACTTTTTGCTGTTGCTATCTCGTTCCTGATTTTGTACCCCTACTACTTATCAATGGTTGCTATTATTACTACCCGAGCATTCAATCAGTCTGTTCCTTTTCAGATGGTTAATATTAGAAGGCCGAAGAAAGGTTTCATGTATATATTCCACACAATGTAGCACATATAAATATAAAGTGATTTATGTCTATAAAGCGAAATGTTTAGCACAAATGTCTGGATTGGCATGAATATAGTCATATGATTGAAAATACATGATAATATGAACATAGTAAAATGATTTATGTTTATAAAGTAAAATGTTTTATACACAAGTGGTTATTGTTACACAAATGTCTGAACAGAATTGTATTTATACCATCGACTAAAACATATGATGACATGTAAAAATCATCGTTAAAAGTTATCATTAAAAATGAAGATGTAAATTGTTTAAAGACTTCAATGATAAAAAACTAACAAAGCTTTAGCTTACTACTTGCAATATTTTCAGTTCATGTCAAACTATTAATCCATTCTTCTATGTGGACACTAAATTAAGTGAAATAAATCCGCAATGACACAACAGGCCACCGCGTGATCCTCGCGGATCGCGCGCGGTTCTGTCTATTTATAAAAACACTATTAATTACAAATAAAATTGCAGTTCAATAAATATCGATTGAAACTGCTTGAGACTAAAAGAGATTGTTCCTAAAATCACAGCTAAGAGAAATATTGTTTAAGGACAGAGTTAGAATATTTGACCTTAAAGAGCACAGCGTTTGTAAAAATTGACCTTCGTTGGGTTGTAACACGGAGCCGCGTGTTACATACACCCCCCCGACAGTGAAAATTAGTACACAATGAAGTGGGCTAACCTTACAGTAAATGTTATTGCTCTTTCATGCCGTATAACGACTGATTTTGGTTCTGTCAACACTGATACTGGCTCCTCTATTTCTCGCGTTCTTGGACGGATGGTTAGGTCGAAGTGTTCGAGAAAGTCACGTCCAATGATGTTTCATGTCGTGTTGTCGATGATGAACGTATATTTGAGACATCATTTTGAGTTGGAGAACGAGATTGTGTGTACTCGTACCCCAAACGTCGCTATGTTGGAGCCATTCGCGCAGGTCAGACTGTTGGTGTCGACTGGGTGGGTTGGTTCGAGATAATTGTGGCGTAGTGAGCTTACATCTGATCCAGTGTCTATGACAATTCATTCGCCAGAGATTGCGTCACGGATGAGAAAGTATGTTGATAGTGGCAACCGGCGATGAGATTGATTGCTGGCATTTGGGCGTTTGAAGCATGACTTAATTGGAGCCGTCGCTGTAAAGACAATAGTTTGATTGCGCTCTACCGCGAAGGCAACGTGCTTCGAGCCATCAGACGTGGAGCGGCCAACAATTTGGGGTGCTCAGCCTCTGCTGCCGCCGAGGAGGCTGACCCCACCCGTCTTCCGAACCTTCCATGGGCGGAATCACCTGAGTTGTTGAGGGTGACCACGCCCATTTGAACGTCGTGTCTGTGCGCGGGTATGTGCAGCCGTTTCCGAGGCAATAACGTGTGTAGTGGCCTTCATTGAAAGTGCTTGAATTTCTCAAAATCTAGCTGTTTATTAATTCCTTACTGGCTGTGAGTTCGACGAACCGGGGCACCATAATGTAGGGGTACTTTTCGCTGTTGCTTTCTCGTTCCTGATTTTGTACCCCTACTACTTATCAATGGTTGCTATTATTACTACCCGAGCATTCAATCAGTCTGTTCCTTTTCAGATGGTTAATATTAGAAGGCCGAAGAAAGGTTTCATGTATATATTCCACACAATGTAGCACATATAAATATAAAGTGATTTATGTCTATAAAGCGAAATGTTTAGCACAAATGTCTGGATTGGCATGAATATAGTCATATGATTGAAAATACATGATAATATGAACATAGTAAAATGATTTATGTTTATAAAGTAAAATGTTTTATACACAAGTGGTTATTGTTACACAAATGTCTGAACAGAATTGTATTTATACCATCGACTAAAACATATGATGACATGTAAAAATCATCGTTAAAAGTTATCATTAAAAATGAAGATGTAAATTGTTTAAAGACTTCAATGATAAAAAACTAACAAAGCTTTAGCTTACTACTTGCAATATTTTCAGTTCATGTCAAACTATTAATCCATTCTTCTATGTGGACACTAAATTTAAATTAAATCACAATGACACAACAGGCCACCATGATCCTCGCAGTTCGCGCGCGGTTCTGTCTATTTATAAAAACACTATTGATACAAATAAAATTGCAGTTCAATAAATATCGATTGAAACTGCTTGAGACTAAAGAGATTGTTCCTAAAATCTGACTACAAAGAAATATTATTTAAGGACAGAGTTAGAATATTTGACCTTAAAGAGCACAGCGTTTGTAAAAATTGACCTTCGTTGGGTTGTAACACGGAGCCGCGTGTTACAAAAGAATCTCGTTGCGTTGTCACTGTCTTTTTCTCCGTTGATTTCATCAAAACCAGCACATTTTGAGTGATGGAGCTATTGGCAAGGCAAACAAGTGGACTGCTCCATGTATTTCTAGTCGACACAGCAGCTGCGAAGTTTGCATTTCTACATGAAAAAATAAATAATGCATAATTCAAATATGAATTGCAAAATTATGCGAAGTAATAGGACCGCAAAGATGGCTTATTTTTGTCACCTGATGTACAAGACAACAAGTACACACAGCCACACATCACAACAACAGCGTCTAAATATTAAACGCGTACGAATTAGGCAGACAAATCTTTCAATCCTATATTAGTTTCTACTCATTTAATGAACAGATTTATTTACATTCTAAATGGGATGAAGCTAGGAATAAATGCAGTGTTAAGCCAAAAATAATCGGATAGAAAACAAGGAAAATTATTATATTCCATACAGAGATATACGTAATACCAATATATATATATATATATATATATATTCATATAATAAGCATACCAAAAGAAGATCGAATAATTATACAGTTACATATCTGCAACAGATTTGAATTAAGAAATACGTCCTGCTTTTGCTTTTTATTTTATTAAATTGAAGCATCAATTAATTTTGCGAGAATTTAACAATTTCACCTATATGGATTGGATATCATTTTGTAACAATCGATGTAACTTAGCAGTTATTATGACTAATATCAAGTGAGAAGAAAATTTTACTTTTACTTTAATTCACCGGGAAATCTTTGCACCACAACCAGATGTCCAATCAACAGTTGATCCAAGATAGGTGGTGTTCAGATCACGAATAATTAAATTTTTCCAGAGAAAACATTTCGACTGCACGGGTCTTTCTGTGAAATTGCAAATTAAAAATTAATCGTGTTAACCTCACAACGTATGATTCAGCAGCAGCACACAATACCTAAGCAAGGGTTTTCCTCACATGTTAAATATCACTAAAATTTAAATCTCAATGTTATCAAGGCATAATTCATTTCAATATATAAATTATGCATACCTAAATTTGGGTAAAGAATGTAAACAGGAATTTTCATTTGTGGATGCAAAATTAAAACGAAAGATTCAGATATTAGAAAAAGATAATTTTAGAAGTGACACCTTATTGGGTGTTCTTCTGGATTTCTTCTCTATGTATAATAAATATCAATGTATGATTTGAATGAGGATATCACATTTGCCACAAGTTGCTTTTTTCTGTGAATATAAGGTCTAAACTGAAGATCGGACGAGAAAATTTGGAAATCAACGGAAAGATTGGTTCATGGACAATTTCAGTAAAGATAATTATTGGACGTCTTCAGAGTGACGTGGCAAGTGAGACCCCACCAATCAAGTGTCAAAACAATCTGTGCACCCGAAAAAGGAAATGAATCAAGATTTCATACCTACGAGTGATATTAATTATCCCACAACAAAAAGTTGCAAAGTAAAATGAAAGCTTAGATATTATTATATAAAAGAATTTATAATATTATCACCTTGATGAAGAAGATATTATCAGATTAAAAACGCACAACCTTAATGGATGTGAAGAAATGATGACATGGCGATTAAACGGCATGCAGTTGACGACGTAAATAAATTAAAATATTTTCTAGTTGAACAAATAATTTGATGTCGCCGAAGCCAAAAATAATGTTATTTTCGAAAAAAAATAATTACAGATTTTAATTTATTTATATTCACTCGTTAGCGATTTCTATTGTGAATTATATCTGCATATACAGATCGGTAAATTGAAAATAGTCGTGAATGTTTTTTCTGAATCTAGAAAATAGTCAACTTAACCAATTTGATTCACTATGATTCAATTATTTATAAAAAGCAGTTCCAGATTGATTTCAAGCAGTGCATACATCCGATTTGTTATTTACAATTCAAATTAGCATTAGATCAAGTTATCGAACTCCGCTAACTGGGTTATTTAGGAATTTGCTCTACGAGAGTAATTAAGCCTAGCTAATTTACCAAGTATACTGATCAGTGACTTATGATCGGTCAATAACTTTAACTTTTGTCCGTCTATGTAATGCTCGAAGTGAAACACTGCGGCATACACTGCCAGAAGCTCTTCACCAAACGTATCATAACGTTTCTCTCGATCATTAAGCTTACGGCTATAAAACGCAATCGGTCATACTATGTCCTGATCTCTTTGCTGTAGCACTGCCTCTATTGCAACATCTAAGGCATCTGTGATTAACTCGAAAGGTTTCTCCCATTCTACAGGTGTTAATGTGGTTATGTCACTTAGCATTTCCTTGGCCTTTTGGAATTTTTCTCGGTCTTCTTGACTCAAGTTTAAAGGCCAAGACTTCTTGATCGTGCTCTTTTCACGAGCAAGATGTCGTGTCCACGATCCTAGAATTCTAGCTAGATCTGGACTGAATCGACGATAATAACTGATCATATCCAAGAACCTTTGCAGCTGGCGTAGGGTACGGGGCTCCGTTGCATCCTTAATTGCTTGGATCTTATCTTCCAAAGGATTAATTCAGTCTTTGATAAGTATATGACCAAGATATTTAACTGAAGAGCATCCGATGTTACTCTTATTAAGTTTGACCAACGTGGTCAAATCCGTTTCCAAATGCGTACGATGTTCATCACGTGAGCGACTAAAAATAATAATGTCCTGTATGTACACACTCGCAAATGGACAATTCTGAAGGATTTCTTCAGCCAAACGGTGGAATGTCTAATTGGCTTTCTTCACACCAAAAGGCATTCAAAGAAATTCGTGCGATCCCCATTCTGTAAATCTGACTGCGGTGTGTGGTATCGAACTTTCCTACATTGGTACCTGATAGTACGCTTTCTGGATATCAACAGTTGAATGAGCCTCATATCCCATTATATCTCGGAGTAAAGTACTCTGGTTAGGGAGAGCATAAGAATCACCCTTCGTCACTGAGTTTAATAGACGGTAATTTCCACAAACCCTACATTGACCCGTTTCAGGTTTGGGAACTACCACTATTGGGGAAACAAAATTGGAATTTGACCTTCTACAAATCCCCTCTTTGCGCAATTGGTGAAATTCGGACAAAGTAACCTGTTGCTTGTGTTGTGCCAGTGGTTGAGCCTTTGGTGAACAAGGCAACAGAGCCACCAATTTTATTTGGTGTTCTACTTTTGTCTTCAATCCTATCCTTTTGGTACTTACTTACTTTACTTTACTGCGGCTGACTCCTTTTGGAGGATAAGCCGGCTCCATTGATTTCATGGAGTTTCTTGGGAATTTGGTACAAGTGGTGTCCCCTCACCACTCGGCTTTTTGATCGAGGACGCACCTCTAGCCTTTGTACATCCAAGCGCAGTCTGCAAGGCAGCAGTAAGTGGCATGGGTGCCGGTGGCTGTTAAGAGATCATTCGCCATTCCGAAGTACGGGGTACTGTCCAGGAGTCCATGTAATCCTGTGGCTGTTGAACCCTTTTGTGGCGGGGAACACACGCCGAGTCATGGTGCCGTCGTTGGGCTCATGTGGTATTTTATAGGAGATCCGATTGCCGGTCGGAAATCCACCACGCCCTGGTGACACTGAAAGGTTGAAACACTGCTAGGTGCTTCTCAATGATATCGGCAAAGTCATGTGCGACTGTTGGACTGGGTAAAAGAACTGTTCTAACTGTCGACATGTTAGACTCAGTAGGTGTTGACATCCCTAAGTCTTCTGCGATATTCCTAGCTTTGGGGTCTAATGTCCGTTTGAAATGTGTCAGGAAATCCATGCCAATGATATGGTCCTTGACAGCGGCAATGTGCCTTACACCATCCGCGTGGCCCTTCGAAGCGTTGACGCGAGTTACTCCCTAGACGTCTAGTATACCTATCCTGACTCGGAAGATTCGAGTGGACACGAAGTTGTTAATATATGAAAATGTCTATCATATGTCTTTTGTTGTTTCGAATACGCAAACGCCCTTATTGGGACTTGATTTCATTAAAAAATGAGTAAGGACGAAAGACTGTCAAAATAAACGTGTATGCATTCGAGGCCTGAGAGAATAAATTCAATAAAGTCTATATGTACCCCTAAGATGCAGGAGGAGACTAGTTGTCTGCCTGGGTGGTGGAAGAATCTTTGAAGCCAATATAACATTATATTCCAACTGCCTGATTGCAGCGAATGTCCAGGGCCGACGGTCGACCAGTTTAAGCTATGGCTCGAACTAAATGAAGGTTACGAACCACCAAAAGTATATGGTGCTCCTCCAAAGAAATTAGCAGCAGCGACTCGAGCAACCCAAGAAATGATAGAAGCCGGCGTTCTTGAACCGTCATCATCTGTTTTTCGTGCTCCGATGGTTTACGTTACGAAAAAGGATGGTTCGCTCCGACCGGCGGCTGATTTTAGGCAATTTAATTTAGTAACTAAACCAGACCCGCATCCTTTGCCGGTTCTGCGTGATCTGTTCCTACAGCTAGCGCGAGGCAAATGGTGCCTTAAAAACGCACCGAAAGTGTTCCAAAGAATGATGGACTCGTTCGTGTCTGACTTAACTTGTACAACAGCTTACGTAGACGATGTTATTATATGGGCCACTACTGAACACGAATTACGTGTTAGGCTGCAGAAGATGTTGGCCAAAGCTGTAGAATGGCGATTACACTTTAATCCAGAAAAGGTTCAGATAGGTCAAGAAGTGCGGTTCTTGGGGCACTTAGTCTCAGCGGACGGATGCATGCCGTTAGATTCGAATGTACAACCTATCAAGGATTATCCGGTGCCTACTACTAGAAAACAATTGCGCCGGTTTATTGGTATGGTGAATTTCTATAGACCATACCTCGCAGGGATGGCGGTTACGCAACAACCCTTATCTCAGTTAACTAGTGCCAAGATACCATTTCGTTGGACGGAGGAGGCTCAACAAGCGTTTGTGCTATGCAAGCAGAAATTAATAGATGCAACTATTTTGACTTTCCCGGTAGGTAATATGTCAATTGTTACAGACGCGTCAGATATTGGGATAGGAGCGGTGTTACAAGCTGACGGACGTCCTGCGCAATATAGAAGTCGCACACTCACTAAGGCGGAACAGAACTATACCGTCACAGAAAAGGAATTACTTGGCGTACAATGGGCGCTACGGAAGTTTGGATATGTTGTCATCGGGGGACACGTGGACGTCTTTACCGACCACAAAGCGCTAGTGCATTGGAGATCACTATGTATTGAGAAGAAACGAGTAAATCGAGCCATTGAAGAGCTGGAAGAATACGATATATCAATTCACAATAGAGCAGGAATCAAGAATGCGGCGGCCGATGCGCTCTGTAGAATTTCCGCTGTGCGGGTTTCGCCGCTTATAAATGTCTCTGAAGAACAGGGAAGAGATGCCAAGTGTCAGGAAATAGTCAATCAATTAAAAAACGGCACAGTGGTGTCTGCACCATATAAAACGTTGAGCCAACAGAACGGCCTGTTGGTGCGGAAAGAGGGACAAACAGTGCAACGGTTCGTGCCAGAATCTATAAGAACAGATTTAATGGCCTTTTGGCATGAAACGTTGGGACATTCCGGCGCTGCGCGACTCATTGAGACATTGCAGTCACGTTTGTATTGGCCTGGCATGTCCAAAGAAATTCGTAGCTATTGTCAACAGTGCACTACATGCCAACGTTGTAAACCACAAAAACGAGAAAAAGTCACTCCGATTGCTTTCAATGCCACTGCATGGAACGAGTTTCTGCATATCAACCTGGTAGGTCCACTGCCGGTAGCTCGCGGCGTCGTGTCCTATGTGTTTTCCATGGTCGATAAGTTTACCCGATGGGTCGAGTTTGTACCACTGAAGAAGATCACAACAGAAAAGATTATAACGTGCTTAGAAGAGCGATGGCTCAGTCGATTCGGTGCACCACAAGTTATTGTTACCGATCAAGGCGCACAGTTTGAGTCGAAAGAATTTAATCAGTGGTGCAAAGACCTTGACATAAAGCATTCCCGCACAGCCACTTATCATCCGCAAACCAATGCGACTGCTGAGCGCGCACATAGGACGATGAAAGAGGTACTGCGATGTTGGTGCCACGAGAGCCCGGGAACGTGGAGAGACAAATTAAATTTGGTCGAGCGGGGCATGCGCTTTACAGTCTAAACAGCTACAGGATTTGCTCCAACGTTCATGGTGTATGGAGGACACATAAGACTGCCAGGTGAACCTGTAATCCAAGGATCCCATGAGTGCTGCACCATAGCGGATAATTAGGAGCGACTAAAACAGTATACTGAATATGTTTGCGCCACACAGCGACAAGGCTATGCAAGGCAACCGACACGCACTCGCCTTAAGGTCGGCGACTATGTCATGGTCGCGAAGGTCGAGCCCATGGCACTGCAGGCTGTCAATGATGGGCCGTATCGCGTGGAGAGGGTGGACTTAGAGCACAAAATTATTTTT
>JAQBSW010008409.1:0-34365 GCA_029291075.1 Eudiplozoon nipponicum
TTGATGTGTGAATTTGCGTATGTATGTATGTATGTATGTATGTAATTTTCATGTATGTTTGTTTGTATGTGTGCCTGTATGTATGTAATTATATATATGTATATACTTCTCTCTAGTCCATTTTCCCCCGCACGATGTGTGGACATTTGAATTTGTCTTACATTTTTTATTTTGATTTAATGTTGTAGCGTAAATTGGTGCTCAATAGAATCAAATGCAGCCTTACCATCGCCATTGGCGTTGAAAGCATTTATTCAAAATATTCCAGTTAGTTTAAGTTATTGATTTTTCTGTACTTTACTTTATTGCCTCTTGGAACAGTTGCACTTTGTTAAACTGAGTTAAACTGAATATTATGAAATATCTTTTGAGGACAAATTTTGCATCCTTACTTGTTTATTTTACGTTGCAGTCGAGGTTTTTCATCACGAGCTTTTTTCTGTTCATTGTTTTATGTTAATTTTTATTCTAGTTTTGAACTCATATTAAAATAATAGCGTTCAAAATTTTGGTATGAACTGAATTGTTCGTTAAGCTTCTAAATAAATAAATTATGTCAATATTTTAGAAAGTTGTTTAGTTTTATTGTTACGCGTGTAAATTTCATATTTTATTTAATGCAATTGTAAAGAACATGGTGAGTAAGACAGAATCAATGCAAGCGGATGAACACAAATACTTTTCAAAGGTACAAGGCATTAAAATAGGGCTTTATTATTACTTTATGTGAGGTATAAATGTTTCTGTTAGTGAAGCTAAAATATAAATGTATGAAGAAGTTATTATTATTAGAATAAGAAACAGAAAAATTTTGTGCAGAAGCTGTTATGTACAGTTATGATTGACTATGGTTAAGCTCATCACATCCTTGAAGTAATGTATTCGACATTGCATACCTAGCATGCATATATAAATATTCATTGTACTCATCCTATGTGCAAGAACACAGAAATATTATTAGATACAAGAAACGTTTCTTTCTCATTATCTCCTCAACTATCTACTAATGAATATATCTTTATGTATCAGTTGGAAAGAAAAACAAAATAGAAATACGTAAACATAGAAAGAGTGTGCAAAAACGGAAACCAATCAATTGTGCGCGTCACATCCGGTTCAAGCTCAATGCCTGAAGATGTTTCTTCTGCTTGCATAAATTCAAGGCTACATTAGTTGATCAGGCTTCACATTTGAAATCGTATAAATGCGCAGAACAGCATGCATTGACAAGGAAACATCTAAATGCGCTTAGAGGTATCAGCAGAAATGCAGACATCAAAATACTACGCGCTGATAAAGGCAAGAGCGTAGTTATAATAGACAAATACGACTACATACGAAAAATGGAAAACGTGTTAAAGGACAATACAAAATTCACACGTCTAGACGATAAATCAGATGAAACAGACAAAGTGGAGCGCAAAGTAATAAATGAAATTAAGATTTTGACAGATGCCACTGCACAGAAGCTCAAGCCAGTTGGATCATCTACACCAAAAATGTACGGATTACCAAAAACACAAAAATGTTTGTCCTATGAGGCCAATTTTATCAATGGTAAATTCTCCGTTTCATGCACTAGCTAAATGACTAGTTCGTTTACTTGAACCATTACGTAAACTACTAGGTAATTATTCGGTTGCCGATTCGTTTGAGTTTGTAAACAAAATTCAAGATATAAATGTTAAAAACAAGATTATGGTATCTTTTGATGTTACGTCTTTGTTTACAAATGTTCCAATTATAGTTAAAGCGGTAGAACACGACATATTACCATCGCCGGTGCCAGGTCGTACTCTATGCAAGCTTATCTTATTATGCACGAAAAACATACGGTTTCATTTTAATGGAAGCATCTATAAGCAGACTGATAGTGTAGCAATTGAGAGCCTCTTATCTCCAGTGGCTGAGATTTTTCGGGGCACCTAGAGAACACAGCAATAAAGTGTGACATAAGTAAATATGTTTAATATATACCAACATGGCCTGCACAGTATTTGCATTACAGCAGTTTTGTGCCATTTCAATATAAATTATCAACAGTTCGTGGTTGCTTTTCAAGAATTGACAGGTTGTTTAGTCAAGATTCTAAAGAAAATGAATATAATAAAGCAATTAACGATTTAATGTCTAATGGCTATCCCAGACAATTAATTGAATCAATTATTAAAAGGGGAGTTAACCAGAAACAGACGTATTATGGGCCAGAAAAGAAAACAGTCTACCTAAACATCCCATTTAAGGGGGATGCAGTTTCCCGAATGGCACAAAAGAAAGTTGAAGCAGCATTAACACGAACATTTAATGCAGCCAAACTTCGAGTGTTATTTAGGGTAACGCACTTGCCTTTACCAGCAATCAAAGAGAAACAGCCGTTAATGTCGATATCAGATATTGTTTACCAATATACATGCGCAAGTTGTCGATCAACTTACGTAGGACGATCGACCAGAGGGTTAATTTTTCGAATGAGAGAACATTGTAACTTAAATGCCTGTTTAAAATGAAATGGTGAATACACGTCTGCTATTGCGCAACAAATCATCGAAACATCGCACGTATCTTCTCCAGACGTAGCATTCAAATTAATTACTAAATGCAAAAACAAAAGGGAGCTAGCCACATCCGAAACCTTATGGATAAACAAATTGTAGCCGGATTTATGCAAGCAGAAGAAGTATGTACAAGCATTGAGCTTGAATTGGATGTGACGCACGCAATTGATTGGTTTCCGTTTATCACACTCTCTATGTTCACATACTTCTATATTTGTTTTGCTTTCCAATTTATATATAAAGATATGTTCATTAGTAGATACTTGAGGAGATAATGATAAAAATGTTTCTTGTATCTGATAAAATTTCTTTTTTTGCACATAGGAAGGGCACAATGAATTTTATTATAGCTCGCATTTCAAAAGAATATATAAATATATGATCATCATGATCATTATCATGCACAGCCTTACAAAAGACAAAAGTGACTAATTTTTCACTGTCATATAATCATAAGTCGTTCATGGTTATATGTGGACTGTAAAATAACACTAGGTCGCCCATTTCTAGTGAGGATGCTTTTATATTACGAGTTCTCCTTCTCTAAGATGGTCTGCCAACCGAGGCTGATGAGCACTATCTGCACAGATGCCAGTGGCAAGTTTCCTTCGGCAGCCGAAACTTGCCCTTCGCGCCTGGCACGCTTGCTCTCATTCCGTAAAACACATTTAACAATAAAAGTAACTGCGCAATTAGACCAAACTCGAGGCTTCACATGAAACGGGATAATGGCTGTGTCCATTTAGACCCTGTATGGTTCATGCTACCATTCCTGGACTGACAAGCTTGTGCTCGCCGGTCGTCAGGCCGGAATTTCTATATAAACGGCGATCTAGATCTCCTGCACGTTAGATTCCAGAATAGTCTTTGTCAGTAAGGAAGTATTAACTAGGCCTCTTCACTAGAAATTTTGTGCCGCTAGACTCCTAAGACTTTTGTCTATTCAAGTGTCTGCAGGTTAGTGGGGTTACGGTACGCCATAACAAAATGAACTACATCACGAATAATAGTATCCAGTCATAAGATGTTTGACTTATCCTTCCTGGGGTTTCAGCCATTGGTCAGGGTTGTCTCGGACACCTGGCGATCAGGCTGTGTAATTGACCTTCTCAAACTGGCACTACTCACACAATGAGCATTCAATAACAAGGCTCAGTTGTGATAGTGCATCAGAGAGCGGCCGAATAGAATTGGTCGAATCGTGAGTTTTGCTTTTGAGTAATACCTCCTTATGCTGAGTTTAGAATTACCTAAACTAATCCGAGAGAGTACAGTGATTTGTTGGCTGTCCAGTTCATGGTATCTATAGTGGGTCATATCTTGGGTCACCTGTAATATTATAAATAAAAGAGCTGAATTCCTGGCTTAAACCGTGTACAGTTGTGCTGAGTCATAGCTGATTGACACACTGATTAATAATTATCATGTATTTGAACTGTTTTTATTTTATAAGGCCTACGATAGTTGCGTTATCAATTGTTTAATTATGATTTCTCATTTATATTTGTACCTAGATGTATGCTTTATAAACTTTTAATTAGGTTTTCCTAGTTGAACTTTGCAATGTAGATATGTATTGTGCATAATTTTAGTTAATGAATTCCTCGATTATTTTATGTCACCAAAATGTCCAGACAGAGAGAGAGAGAGAGCGCGCTCAGAAACTATTTCTCTTTGTTTCTTATATGTGAACTTTTGGGTCGAATGCTAAAATAATATTTTGAATTTTTATTTCGATACACCGTTTTGAGAATTACCTTTTATGAATAAATATATGATGAGGCTGTATAAGCCGACAATTGTTTATCATATTTTGTCTTGTAGATCTAGTAATAAAGCCATTACTATGTATGCCTGGACTTCGGCATAGGAACCGGGGCAGCCGTTCTAGCCAGCTTTGGCTAACTGCTGCACCGCTAGAAGAAAAAAGGTTTACATAAATAAAGTCAGATCAGAAGAAACTGTCAGATACGGGATGAGGGATACATTGGTGATGGTTCAGCAGACATTTACCGTTATATCTTAACTGCCTAACAGAGGAGTGATATATTTTAAAGAGCTTGGACTTGGTGCTTAGTAAAATAGACGGGCGATTCCAGAGTGGTCTGAATAATTTTCCCGAGGCTGTTTTAGCACGAGTTCGTCAGAAGCTGACAGGTAGCAGGACGCCATTTATCTCGCTCTTAGGCTCCGCTATAAAAAACGTTTAATGACCGTTTCCGATGTGTTTCGCTGTAGACTATACCGGATGGACTTTTTTGAGCGCAGTTAGTGGCTCTCGCGTGCTATTCTTTTTCTGTCATCACAGCATCATCTGAGACCACCATCACTACAGATCCCGACTTTGGAGTTTCTTGATGTGATCTGAGCAAAGATTGCACCGCCCAGATTATTACACAAATTGTGCCCAATGGCCTATCATAATCAAACACCGGAGCCGATTGCAAAAATGCTCAGAAGGACTTCCTTGCGCGCATACAGAAAGATGAGTAATTATAAAATGCATGAAGCATTCAAACTACTTTTACCGATCGTCCTCCTTAAGCATTGCTCGCTAACACATCTCGTGTGAGAAAAAATAATCTAAAGTGACGAGAAATTTATCAAAGTAACAGTGAGATTAGGCTAATACTGGTGCTAAAACTCAAGAATGCAGTGGAGTGCGTGAATTAGGAACCTCTCAGTACTGCACTTTAAAATGTATAGCGAGGTGTATGCATACGTAGCACATGTCTGTTTGATGACTTGAATTACATAATAGTAGAGACTAATGCGTTCAGGTTCGAGCCTTGTCCGCCACAAACTCTTGACATTATTTGACGAGTTCACAATAAGGACGAAACCGGTCCACTCTATGATTTGCCTTTTATAAATTTTTCAATTTTTAGTTTATACTGACAAATATATATATATATATATATATATATATATATATATATAGAGAGAGAGAGAGAGAGAGAGAAGAAAGAGAGAGTTATATAATGAAATTAGTTTTTATTTCATGCTCGCAAACTTGATTAAAATAAATAAATGATTCTGCGGTAATTGGTAGGCAATCTAGTATACATTTTTGATTGGAGGTAACAATAGCAATTTTCCACTCTTTTGGGACAAATTATTCCAACTAATTGAATTGATTGAGTTTTTTTATAGATATTTTGTTCCACCGAACATAAAAAAAATCAGAGTGGAGGTTGTCGAATATTGTGGTTTTGCGGTCCCTTCTTCTACCGCAGGTCTCTACCATTTCATCACGAGTTTTAATTTGTATGCTCATCGTAGAATATGATTGTAAAGGGGTCATTACATCGATAACGACGCCGTTTTGAATGTTTGGCGGATTGATGTGATCTTGGAAATGCTTCAGAAGCTACCTAGAAACGTTAGCTTTTATATGACCGAGAAGATATGCATGAGCAAAGGGTGTATTGTCATTGATACATGTGTTTATGGTTACTAGCTTACTAAAATTACTTAAACCAACACATCCATGGATAAATAAAAAGCTAGATATCCCGCACGGTGGGTTACATTAAGTCAGAATTACCTGTGTCTCTCCATTGGACTCTGTTTGCTGCTTCACTTATATATATTTGCGTATTCTATTGTCTTGGTTATTGAGCGTAAAGTAGAGTCAAATCGTTTATGGTTAATTAGTTGTTGGACACCTGTCCAGAGTTCAAGATTCATACGCACCACAGACACATTCAGTCATTTATGAAGTCAAAATACCCTTTCCGTGTGCAACAAAAAGAAATTTTATCAGATACAGGAACCGTTTATTTAGCATATTCTTCTCGTGTGTCTACGAACGAACATCTCTTTATATATATATATATATATATATATATATATATATATATATATATATATATATATATATATATAGATTGCAAGGCAAAACAAAATAGAGAAATGTAAACGTGGAGAGTGTGAAGCAAGAGAGCAACCAGTCAATTTCATACATCACTTTCAGCTCAATCTCAACGCCCGAACATGCTTTTTCTGTTTGTATAAATCCGGATGCCGTTTGTTTATCCCTATAACTTCGTATGTGTCTAACTTCTTTCTATTATTGCATTTAGAAAGATGCTAGCCCCACATGAAGCTTTATGGATAAACAAACGGCAGCAGGATTTATACAAGCAGAAAAAGCATGTTCGGGCACTCAGCTTGAGCTGAAAGTGATACATGCAATTTTGTTTTGCCATGCATATATATATATATATATATATATATATATATATATATATATATATATATATAAAGAGATGTTCATTTGTAGACACTTGAGAAGAATATGAGAAAGAAACGGTTCTTGTATCTGATAAAATTTATTTTTATTTCTGCACATGGAAAGACTTCCATGAATTGTATTACGGATCGCATTCCCAAAGAATCATTTATTAATGTTCATACGAGAATGAATACTTATTTTCCTTTGGTTAATCCGTACAAATTGTGTAATATGTGCCGAAGCTTGAAAGTCCCGATTTCTTAGATCAATCTGCGGCTACAGCATGACCATATAATCCGACCTGGATTGACATCAATTAAAACATAACCGTGATTATCATGAAGTTTAATTAACATTCAAGTTTTGCGCACCAAGTAACATTTTATTTAATATATTTATTTGCATGGTTTTCATCAAAATAAAAAAAAGTTTTTGGTTGTGAAACATTTTATTGGCTCGGAAATCCAGCTGAACGCAGACGGTAGTTGTTTTTTATTAACAGAATTTTAGCTTGATAAATCCAACAGCGACATTTGTTTATTAGGTGTTGCGTACCTAGTAACAAATTAGTTCAAATATGACCAGAAGGATAAACCAAAGACAACATGAACGGAAAGTAAAGTTTCGTGCATGTTCGTTTCGTGCATGTTCGTTTCGTGCTTACTAGTGCTTCATCAGTAGGAGCGGTATTACGCCCTTTACCCACTATATATTTGGATGAGAAATGTGGGAAAATAGGGCTCTAAAATCTCCTATACGCAAGTTTAAACGTACAGTAGTGAAGATAACTTCATTTAAAGTCTTCGAAAATGCGAATTCAAAGCTAACTCACTATACATAATGTATACACCGAGTCTGGAAAGGGTACCAACACTATGGCTATTGTGTCAGTGCCCGATACCAACATTATGGTACTGAAATGGTACATGGTACTAACACTTGTTTCCGAGTCGGTACATAGTACCAACACGGTGGGTTTCGATGTATGCTAAAGTTCACCAAAATTGATAATTCCAAATATTTCTGAACACGTTACTCTAACCAATCCATACACTCTGGTCTTGATCGATATTAGTTATCACATTTTGCGGACATCATTAGATTAATTATGTAACAGTTAGATACTATTGTGGCGGAGAACTAATATATCTGCAATTGTGTATTAGGTGTTGCGCACATAGTAAAAAATTAGTTCAAATACAGGAGAGAAGGCTATTATCGTAGGTTTTTGTTTATGTGTAAAGTTGGTCGTACAAAGTTGAACGTTTGGGGCTTTAGTCCAGGAATTAATGACAAAGGATATTTATAATTTTGAATTCATCTTATGTATTAATAATGTAAATTTACAAATGTTTTATTTATTGACTCAAAAACAATAATTTTAAAACCGCTTTATAAAACCGAGTTAAAAAGCAACGTTTTCGCTAGATCTGATCTCGACAGAAATGGTTTATTCTTTATATAGTAAATTTAATATAATGTATAAGTGTAAATCAACTTAATGATTTATTAGAACATGATTAATTGCGCGTATGGCGATTAAAACTTCCTAAATGAGAACTTGAGCTTGAGATAAACAACAGTTCCATTGTATCCAACCCGTCGTTGAACAACAAAACTACGGTAAGTCAACCGTACTGACACGTTTCGACCTTTCATGATCATCAACAGAACACAACAGCAAACTGACTATCGAAGATTAACTTGCAATAAATTTGCAAATTATGGAAAATTAGATATGTTGTTTTCACCTCAAATAGGCTTAGATACGCTGCACGTGGCGGGAAATGTCGACTACACAATTTTTATACAGTGACAAGCATAAAATACTAAATTCGGCGTGAATAAAATGCGTAATCTCATGTACACGTGCTTACACGCCTACTGGAAACTATTCATTAGGAACCGGTAATACGCCCTATAACCACTGTATACTTGATAAATAAATTTGGGATAGCTTTAATGTTCAATCATCCGTGAAATTCAGGCTACTATCTTTATTTTTCATATCTAAATCCATGTTATTATCTGCGAGATCGTAGTGCTTGTCTCAATTAATTGTAAATTTTGTTCAAAAAGATGTGTTTGATTCAGTATATGGTTTCAATGAAAGTTTTGTTTCATTCTATTAACCTACGTAGTGCGAACTGACGGTTACCGACGACGCGTTGGTTACAGTTGCAGATAAGGCGCTCAGACAACGAACAGGCGCTCGTGGCCTTCGCTCTATTATGGTAAATTTGTATATCTTTATTTATTGCGGCGAACGAATGCAACTACTATTACGAATTATGTATTGTGTATTTTGAGACATGTTAAGACCAAAAGGATTTGCCAAATTCAGCATGAACAAATGGTATAGTCTTCCACAGACATGCATTTCATGCTCATTGACGACTCACAAATGTAAGCCGGCACTACGCCTCTAATCCACTATATATTTGGCCGAGAAATATTTGATTGCTGGATATCGCATTCTTCTATTTGTTTATGTACTAAATCATTAATGTGTTCAACATAATACAAAGTTTTTTGCAATGCGGCTTCAGAGCCAACTCGTTATACATGGTAAATACCAAACCTCTAAAGGGTTCCATCACCGTAAGTTTGGAGATATGATGAATTTCATCAAAATTGAGTATTAAAACCATTTTTGACATCCTATACTCAGGAACATCAATACACTCTGACCTCGATCGATACCAGTTAACAAATTTCATGGTGATCATGACATCATTCAATTAGATATATACTATTTATGCATTCTTTTCGGGTAGATTTATTATTTACGCAATTTTGCATTAAGTATTGCATACCTAGAAACAAATTAACTGAAATACGATCATAATCATATACACGAGGTATAAAAGTTCTCTCTGAGATAAACAAAAATTAACAAATTAATACATCACTGATGGTTTAGTTTTGATGTTCCATCATTTAACATCTCAGCCTTTTTTGTTGAGTCCAAGAATCTTACGTTTGAGCTGACAGCATATTTTTATTGATATTTATTTAAAAATTTTGGTATTTGCCAAATGTAGTACGGTATTAAATAAATAACATCACGAAAAGAATTAAATCATGAATGGTATTGTGACGACGATATACGGTTAATATATAATTTGCTCACTTTTATTTTTGGTAAATTTGTTATGAGTTTTGCGTTCATTTGATAGTTTCACTGGGAATATTTAAAGATTATTTTGTTTAATTATCCAAACTGGGAGCTATTTTTTAGTCTTGAAGCTGGTAATACAAACTTTACTTCTCGTATGGTGGTTTGCTTGTTTCTATAATTAAATACTGTTTGATCAATGCCACGTTTTGCGTACGCGGGTAATAGTTGTACACGGGCAGTTACACAAAGATCCGATTCTTAACTTTGATTTTGTTTTGTCTTTGATCGGGTTGACTCTTTTTCAACTGAAAATGTGGTTCTATCACATCTTTGTTTACTGGCGACGTTTCGGTGCCTACTTTCCAGCACCATCCTCAGGCAACACTACATAGATTTAAGCAAATTTACCTCGTTCCAAAACCATTCTATTTATATATATTTGACTCAACACTATTTTAATCATAGAATTTGTCTCAGTAACTAAACTCAATATATAACTATTTATAATTAGCAGACCAATCATTACCTCACCTATCTCAAATTCCCGGTATACGTAATCTCATCTCGTATGCAGAATATTGTAAGGGAGAGAGACAGTATCGAACCTTTTGTTATTTGTTATAACTGTATTGCTACTATGCCACGGTAATCAAAATTCAAAATGATAAAAAACTAAAACCTTGAATGTCATATATTGTATTTTATTTAAAGCCGGGAACTCTAATGTATACAATGGTGTATGAGGTATTGCGCACATAGCAACAAATTAGTTCAAATATGGAGCAGCAAGTTTCGTAGATGGATGGAGAGTGAATGTCATAGCGACGCTTAGGTGAAAGATTAAAGAGAGAAAGAGAGAGATAGTATGGACAACTAACGGCATATTCTGCATACGAGATGAGATTACGTATACCGGGAATTTGAGATAGGTGAGGTAATGATTGGTCTGCTAATTATAAATAGTTATATATTGAGTTTAGTTACTGAGACAAATTCTATGATTAAAAATAGTGTTGAGTCAATTATATATAAATAGAATGGTTTTGGAACGAGGTTACCACATTTGCTTAAATCTGCTATTGTGATCAGTGTTGTGTTGCCTGAGGATGGTGCTGGAAAGTAGGCACCGAAACGTCGCCAGTAAACAAAGATGTGATAGAACCGCATTTCCAGTTGAAAAAAGAAGAATTCAACCCGATCAAAGACAAAACAAAATCGGAAAGTGTGAAGAATCGGATCTTTGTGTAACTGCCCGTGTACAACTATTACCCGCGTACGCAAAACGCGGCATTGATCGAATCGAATTGTACACACCGCAACAAAATTTCAAAAAGTAAATACTGTTTGTTGCGAAGATCTAATATATACTTGTTTCTATAATTGTTTTATTTAAAGTACTTGACTTGTTAAGAAGAAAATCATTTGTATGGACTTATGCTTGTGGCAATTTCTGGCCAGTGTATGATGAGTTTCTAATAAGGATGAAACCGTTCTACTGGATGAATTGCCTTTTCTAAACTATACAATTCTTAGTTTATACTGACATATGTGAGTAATTAATGGGTCAGGTGCTTATATCGAGACTGCAACTTTGATTATTAGGAATGTTTAAATTGTAGTCAATCGTGAAATTTGCATTTTGTTATATCAGTGGCAATATCGATAAGACGTTGGTTGTACTGTGTTTTGTCTTCGCCACTATGTTAGATTTTTTAATGAAAAATCGCCTTTCGGCAACGCAGCTTCCTTGGATGTTGCATTGGAATTTATTTTTTGTAAGCTAATTTGCGTTAGGCTTACGTTACGACTACGAGTAATCCTTCTGAACTTGTTCATTATTTTCAGAAATGGTAGGATAAAAAAGGCAATAGATCAACAAAAGTAACCCTCTTGTTCGACGGAACACCTTTTTATAAAGATTAATACAACTTAATAATAACCAATTCTAGTATACGCACACATACCTATACATCTACATAAACTTAGGGTGTTGTATGCCACTAAACCCGTTTGCGTTTAAATCCACGCGTTACCAAGTTCCACTAGTTTAAAAGGGGTATCAAGTAAACATTGCTATAAGGTCAGTTCACCAATCATGTTTAGACGAGTCACTCGATTATGCAATTAATGTTGAGATTGCCCGCACACACAGATTCTTATGAGTACCAAGCCACAACAGATTTCTGGGTGTGATAATATTAAAAGTCTGTCTTATATTCTCCTCCTCTAATCTTTATTAGGCGCATCTTTTCAACTACATACGCCGGATTACCGTCTTTGTGAGGTATTTAATATAAACCTAATTTTTTTATTGGTTCTCTTTTTTTCATTTTTGGTAGGTGATCCCTAGAAGTATGACCTTGGGTTGGCCCGTATCCATATAAATTTCTGGCTTAACGACTGGCGGGCACTAGCTAGTCTATCCGGATCTAAGGGGACAGTTATCATCCCGGTTCATGTGAAGACTTGATTTTGGTCTGACTACACAGTAAAACTTAGTGTTAAACGGATAGTGACGGAATTATAGCATGCGTACCAGACGTGAAGAGCAGGTTTCAGTGGCTGGCGGAAACTTTGGTCACTGACATCAGGTCATATAGTGCACACCTGTATTGGTTTGCATAGTATCTAAGAGAGGATAAACTCAAAACAAAAACCATCCCCAATAGAAATGCGTGACTTTTACAGTCCACATATAACTATGAACGCCACGTATTTTAATGAATACGTACTGCATCAGCTGTCGCGCAGTATCAAAACGGTCGTTTTATCTGCTGAGTCATGCAGTTTGGATAAGTAAAATCAGGCTGCTGCAGACACATGGATCTCCGATTCTGTCTCTTTTCCTTCTCTTTCCTTTTCTCAATCTAAAAATAACGCCTTTTTAGATGCTTTGAATATGGGGAGTGTTGATCTTATCATTGAGCCCATCATCCTATTGCCAAATATCGAAAATAATTTAAATAAACTACCACTCTATTAAAACTTGGTTAGGTTTAAACGTTGGAGCATTTGACGTGCGACCATTGGAACAAGCTGAAAGTCATGGAGCTCTCGCACGTTCGTAGGATAATTTACAAATCTCTATATTTTCCTTATCCGATACCAGATTGCAGGATACTACGAGAATTTCAGAACTGGGTGCATCCTCCTTAAGCGTTATCGGCTTCGAGCCTGTGGCTCCACGGGGTTTACTCACAAGCTGAAGCTTGCTTAATTGAAGGGATCTCTGTTAATAGCCGACTTTGTGCAGCATACTTAAATTAATCTACTAAAATCGATGTCAGAAACCTTATTCAACGTTGCCTCTTCGTTGTATCTGCATATGCTCCAACTGACCGCAACAGAGACAACAGCAAGGACGCATTTTACTCCGGCCCAATGTCTTTACTAAATAGAGCAAGAAGTTCAGTTTTGGTGTTGGTTCTAGGTGGCATGAATACTCTAGTTCGGCGCTTAAGTAACGCAAAATTTCGTTTAGGTAGAAGATACACTTTAAGCTCGATGCGCAAAGATAATGGTAAGTGAGTGTTGGTTAGCTGCGTGCAATATAAATTGTACTTGAGTACCACCATGGCGTTCTCCAACCCCCGACAACGGTGGACTCAAATAGATCGTGTAGCAATTAATTATAGATGGCGTGGTTGCATCCAGGATTATCGTTCGTCTTGGAACATTTATGACGACTCGGACAACGAACTTGTCACTTGTAGATTTCCACAAAAGTTTGTCCTGAAAATTAAATAGTAATAAACCTCAAATAGATGTAAACAAACTCGAACAACCATTCTTACGACAAAAATATGAAGATATTCTAATGTCAATGCTGACCTATCTGGATGGCGAAAATTCGAATTTTTGACGAAGACAAGCTCCACTTTCCACAACGCAGTTACTATTCTGTGGGACACTGTAAGCCCCATTATTGATAATTATTGATCCTCTGTAAAATCTATGGGGATACTCGAAAAAGGCGTAAATTCCACCGTTTTCGGCTCATAATAATACTCGTAGAAATGTTAGTCGCCAACTTAAGCACAGTCTAAAACTCTATCTCGAATCCTTTTGGATTAGAAAGGCTGGAGATTGAAGAAACGTTCGCATAAGGTAATAGTCGCTGATTGCTCCAACTTATCCGCGCAACAGGTCCGAGGTTGTATAAATAATATTTTTTACGTTTATGCAAGGTCTTGAACAGCGAAATTTATATCATCGTCCCACAATAACCGTCGTTCTAGACTTCAAGTGTGCAATTGATTCAGTGGGTCGCAATGTTCTATTCGATTATCTGTCAAACAGTTATGTGCCAAACAAATTTGTAAATATTATACGCACTCTCTACGCAAACATTTATAGTCGCATTAAGATTTACAACGAATTAGCGCACAAGTTTACTACCAGCAGTGCTGTTCGTCAAGAATGTCCCCTTTCTCCCATTTTGATTAATTTTGTAATAAATTCTATTATGAGCAACACACGTCCACACGTTCAAGATACCTATGTTGAAGTTCTTCCGGGCTATAGATTAGTCGACCTTGACTATGCAGACGATATAATACTATAATTCAACAATCGAAATTCGACTCAGGCCACCTTGAATAAAACTATTTTCGATATTTGGTAATCAGATATTGGGCTCAGTGGTATGATCAGCACCAACCATATTGATAGTATCTTAAAAAGCGTTATTGTTAGATTTAGAACAGAAAAGGGAAGGAAAGGAGGCAGAATCGGAAATAAAGTTGCCTGCAGTAGTCCGATTTCGCATATTTACCCTGCTCGGCTCAGCAGATAGACATAGTTGATAGGTTTACATACTTTGGCAGCTTTATCAATAACTCAAGCAAAATCTCTGACGAGATGAGTATGCGAATCGCGAAAGCTATTGTAGCTTTCTATGACCTTCATCATTTATGGGGAAACGAAAGTATTTCACTTTGTCATAAAGGTCCTGTTTACAATGTACGCTATTGGGACTTAGTCCCTTAGAGTTAATAATTTTACACGCCTACAGGAATTCTACCATCATTGTTTGATGAGCATAGCGCATGTAAGTTACCAACAACGAGTAACGAATGCTGGCATCTGTAGACGTATTTTTTAATTGACAAACAAGTGCTTCTCGTTAGAAAGCACGGTTTACATATGCCCCGAATTTGATTGCCCAGTAGAGAATTGTTTTGTCTCTCAGCGCCAGATTTGCGTAAGAAACAAAGTGCGCAGATTTTGACATGGACAAAAAAATTTAAAGTCAACTACATCCTAAATGGGTAGTATAGGACACACTGATCTGCCAGGATAAGGTCTACATGCAAATCATATTTCTTGGTTGGAAACTCTGCGCGATATGTCGTTGAATCAAGCTTAGTGGCGATCTTGTTGCAGATTTCTAGTAGAATCATCTTCGTAGTTATCTGCGAGGTCAGGTTGTGTTTGTGATGTAATACAGTAAAAACATCAATGTTGCGTCGCTTTAATAGTGACTTGACCATAATGGTCTTATGTAGAGGATTAAATTGCCTCACTTATGTGTATTATATAGATAAATATACTTATAGTAACTAGGTATTCTCTCTTTCATAAATCTCTCTAACAATTTGTGTGCCTAAATTATTATTTGCGTTATTAAATAATATTTACCGTTTTTTCGTCTCTTCTTGTAGCTATATGACAGTGAAACAGTAGTAACTAATAGCTTTTGTGTGGTTGTACATGATGATAATAAAGATTATGAATGAGTAGTTAACTGTCTAGGGTGGTTTTTCTTTCAATACAGTTCTAAAGCTATATTTCACTCCTAAGAAGGGCTCACAATCCAGAGAAAGCAACTTATGTATTCAGTTACAATTCAGATGCTTGCAAAGGATGTGGCATTTTTGACATCTATAAGTTAATTACTTATATTTGGATATAGAGATGTTAGATGTATACTTTTGTGTGTGTGTAAGTTAAATCTTAGCATTAATTACTTAACTATATGACTCGTATAAACACGATAACTTGTCTTCATAACAATGCTTACGCGACACTCCTGGTAAACTAGTGTAATTTCGAGACGCATTGACCTAAACGTGGATCAATATATTTACATAGGGTTATGGGGATTTATATGTATTTGAGCGTGTTTCTTGAAGGAATACTAGAATTTGTTATTAGTAAGTTGTATTTGTGTTTATAAAAGGGTGATGTGCCGAAAAAGAAAATTACTTGTTTGTGGCGAACTACTATATTTCTACGCAAGTCCTAACTAAAATATATTCAATTATATATTAGGTATTGCGTAACTAGTAACAAATTAGTTCAAATACGACCAGAGGAATAAACCAAAGATAGCATGAATGGCGAGTATAATTTCGTACACGTTCGTTTCGTGATTACTGGCGACTCATCAGTTGGAGTTGGTATTACGCCCTTTATCCACACGTGGGACAATAGGACGGTACCGTATTGTAATTCTCAATTTTGGTGAACTTTAGTATACATTGAGATCCATCGTGTTGGTACCATGTACCGACTCGGCTATCATAGTTTTAGCAACGTATCTTTTCGGTACCATAATGTTTGCTCCGGGTACTGATCCAATATCCATAATGTTGGTACCATTTACAGACTCGGTACCTATATTATATACAGTGAGTTAGTTTTGAAGTCGCATTTTCGAAAACTATATGAAATTAGCTTAAATACTGCAGGTTTATACATTCGTATAGGAGATTGTACCGTCCTAATTTCCCACATTCCTCACTCAGTTATATAGCGGATAAAAGGGCGTAATACCGGCTCCTGCTGATGAGTCGCCAGTATGCACGAAACGAATTTGCAGGAGATTATACATTCCGTTCGTGCTGTCTTTGGCTCATCCTTCTGGTCATATTTGAACAAATGTGTTGCTAGGTGCGCAACACCTAATACATACTTGCATATATATTTGTTTTCAACCACAAACAGTATCTACCTGTTCAGTTTGCTTGTTTCATAAAAGTTAATTTCTTTAGTGGATATATATTGTGATAATATATTTTACTTGCCATTTACTCTACGAGTAGCTGCATTACCATTGATCAACAATATTATCACGCCCGCGATTGTGGTAGTTTAAGCATAGATTTTTTAAATTCTTAAATGAAGTTGCTAATCTGGGTGCTTCAAATAATTTTTTTCATTATGAGTTTTGTAACATTAAGCCGTTATTTGCACTTTCCTCATGGATAAGGGCTATATTGAACAAATAATAAAATAGATAACCGTGTTTTATCCTAAGTTTAAATTAATGCATCTCCTTCACAAAGGATCGGACCATCATATATATATATATATATACATATATATATATATATATATATATATATATATATTCATTGTAAACTAAAAATCAAAGTAAATTCATCAAGTTGACGGGTTTCTTACTCATAGAGTTTACTTTTGGCGTCACTTTCAAGCTAAAGTTACGACTAGTCACTCTCTATATGCCATTATAGGACAGACACCATGCTACCTTGGAAAGTGACATTGAATATGTCTTATACAGCAGAATTTTAATTTTATATATTCTGTTCATATTAGCTAAACTTTATATAAGGTAGAAAAGGTAATTCTTAAAGGAGATCAGTTTCGTCCTTATTTACAAACTTGTCAAGAAATTGCTAGAACTGCTGCTGTCAAACCTCGAACTGGGACAGAGTTACTTCAGAGTCTTGGCGAGTTCACTGTTTACTTCAACTATATTGGTTGGATCGTTTTCACAGATTCCATCAGAATTTATTATTAGTATGTCATCCAGCTGAGACATAATTATCCCTATCTCCGCAGTCAAGGTGTTCATTTGTGCAGTCAATCTTCTTACTAAGTTTGCGAAACCTTCAGAAGCCATCTTGTTTATCTTAACCAAAATGCTTTATTTTAAATCAATTATATATAGATTTTGCTCGTATAGAGCGCATCGATTTAGTAAAATAAAGTACGAAAATTTATTCTCTTGTGTTCATTTCTGCGGCTTGAAGGCTGCTTCCATCATTGAGCTGACTGCTTCATTATAATACGTACGCTTCTTGCGAGGAATTACTGTTGAATTCATATCAGCCCTAAATGGGACCCTTGATGCGTTATCGGTCTCAATGGAGGCTTTTTCTACATTTCCAATAGGGACGAAACTGATCAACTTGATGAATTGCCTTTGCTAATTTATACAATGCTATTTTTTTACTTATTCATATTTTTTATATATATATATATATATATATATATATATATATTCAAATAAATACATACAAGGCTATTAAGATGGAGGCAAATGTCCCAATTTTACCATTATCGTAGAACTGGGAATAAGACTGCTCTTGCATTTACTATTATCTTATCTGTTACGTCCTCTTTTTGTAGCCATATTCATATTAATTTTGTACATTTGCGCGCCACAGATCTTGGTTGGAAACCATGCACCATGACATGGAATTGCGATCAATGGAGATCTTGTTGCAGATTTCTTGTAGAATCGTCTTATCTTTGGAGAATTCTTGTTTCGGGGAACTACTATATATATATGCAATTTTTTGTTAGATATTGCATACCTGGTAACAAATAATTTAAATAGGACCTGATGCATAGGTCAAAGTCAGCATAACCGGAAGGTATAATATCATGTACACAGTTTTAAATGCTTACTACCGATTCAACAGTAAGAGCTGATTCTATAACTATCACCCACAGTGTATTTGTTCAAGAAATGTGGGAAAAGTCGAAGGATGCAATTTCTGAGGTGTACGTTTTTTCAAAATTGGTTATTGCCAGTAATTCTGAACACCTGCTATTCCAGAAAATCCATACACTCAGGCCTTCTTATATAGTTTTAGTTGAATAGAGTTAATTACGAGACTTGGCCTTGATTGTGGAACGATACAGTGGAAACCACAAGGAAGATGCATTGCCGATGTTACCTTGCCTTAAATTTGCCTTATCCGAGAATTTTTTATGTGGGGGTCTAGGTTGCCTTGTTTTTGTGCTACCAGGCAGGTATCTCCATCTGAACTGGATCTCATTCTTCATAAATCATTCTCGTGTAAGAATTGTTTTCATCCATTTTTAATGTTTCAATTAATGTAATATTAAAATTTTTTAGTTATGTGTATATTTTTCTTATTGGGTATTGAAGCATCCGTTATTAAATGCTGTTTTATCACTATCTGTGATGATGACGACGATAGTAGTAACATCGTACAATACTTCGTTATTGGCTTAAGCAATTCGAAGTTTTTATGCACAAAGATAGTATACTAGTAACAAATTTAAAGATCACTATTTGTGGATGTAATGGTCCGTGGTAAACTGCCATTCACTAGGGCGGCCAGTGTTAGACTTCCACGTACATCTTCATAAGCTGCATACGTTAAGATATCTACGTTTTAAGGACAATATATGAACTACAAATTTGCAAATGAAGGTCGAAACTTGGTACTAAAATGCTGCATGCGCGTACGGAAAATGTTAGCATAAAAAGAAAATTTAGATATTGGTTTATTTATTCTGTGCTCAAATCGATATAACCGGTCCGCTGATACGCTCAACGTTGCGCCGTTAATTTCAATGTACATATATGCGTCAGGTTACCAGCACAACTTTGACACTGATAGATTTAATTAATTTGCTCTTTTGGCAGGAGAATCTGCAGTTAGAATCCCGATTCGAAGTACCTGGTTCAACTATTCGTTAATTTCAACGCACATACATGCGTCAACTAAACAGCCTAACTTTGACACTGATAGTTTTAATTAACATGTTCTTTTGGCAGGAGAATCTGCAGTTAGAATCCCGATTCGAAGTACCTGGTTCAACTATTCGTTTATTTCAACGCACATATATGCGTCAACTAAACAGCCTAACGTTGACACTCATTGTTTTAATTAACATGCTTTTTTTGTAGGAGAATCTGCTGTTAGAATCCCGATACGAAGTACCTGGTTCAACTTTTCGTTAATTTAAACGCACATATATGCGTCAACTAAACAGCCTAACTTTGACACTGATAGTTTTAATTAACATGCTCTTTTGGCAGGAGAATCTGCTGTTAGAATCCCGATTCGAAGTACCTGGTTCAACTATTCGTCAATTTCAACGCACATATATGCGTCAACTAAACAGCCTAACTTTGACACTGATAGTTTAAATTAACATGCTCTTTTGGCAGTAGAATCTGCAGTTAGAATCCCCATTCGAAGTACCTGGTTCAACTATTCGTTAATTTCAACGCACATACATGCGTCAACTAAACAGCCTAACGTTAACACTCATAGTTTTAATTAACATGCTTTTTTGTAGGAGAATCTGCTGTTAGAATCCCGATTCGAAGTACCTGGTTCAACTATTCGTTAATTTCAACGCACCTATATGCGTCAACTTAACAGCCTAACTTTGACACTGATAGTTTTAATTAACATGCTCTTTTGGCAGGAGAATCTGCAGTTAGAATCCCCATTCGAAGTACCTGGTTCAACTATTCGTTAATTTCAACGCACATATATGCGTCAACTAAACAGCCTAACGTTAACACTGATAGTTTTAATTAACATGTTTTTTTGTAGGAGAATCTGCTGTTAGAATCCCGATACGAAGTACCTGGCTCAACTATTCGGGAGGTTGTCGTTGATCGTGACGTGGTGCTAGGTCGGAAGCCAGCTCGTTTTGTCTACCGAGAACCTGGAGAAGACGTGAACACTTCATCAGATGCTTATAACGTATACCAGAATGCATCACATCGCGTTTGATTAATAAACACGACCACATTGTCCGCTGTACATTTGGATGGTGATAAGCCACACGTTCTATAGCAAAGCTAACTGATGTTGATTATTCTTTTGGTGGGAAAGAGCGCTCGAGTTTTACAAAAAGATATCTTCATTATGTGATTAAATTTATAATGACTTTTCTTCAAGTTTTCTCTGATAAATTTAGAAACCTGTTACTAAATGCATCACGATGAGTTAATCTTTGCAGAGCTTTGATAAATGTGCGAAGCATTAAGGTAATTATTCTGTAGTCGATTTCGCAGTTAAGGTTGACTTACTGCGCGATACGATATATAAGCATCAGGGTAAACTGGACGTAAGGCGATTAGCGATGTTAATTCCAGGCAATCTACACATAACTTTGATAACTTTACGCGCATTAAACAACCTATTATTTTTCAGGTCATCGAGTGTACAATAGAGTTAGTGCTTGATTTGACATCATTACCAGAGTATGTATTTATGCGTGTGTATGCGTCTATATATGCGTCTATATATGCATGTATTTATGCATTTATATGTATATATGTTTGTGTGTATGTATCTATATTGCATGTATGCATGTGCGTATACATTCATCTATGCGTGTAGTTATGTAATTATATATGAACGCATGTATGAATGTATATATGTAGCATCGAGACGCACTGTTTTTTTCTGCCGATTTAATGAAATTTATGTCCCTGTTGATTTATTTACCTTGCAGAATAGTGTTTTCATAGTTGCTCTAAAGGTTACTTTCATCCGTAATGGTCCACCGGACAGAAGAGCGTAAGTTTTGTGACTGGTTTACGAAGCTGGCAATATTTGTGGAAACTGCTCTATCGTGGCAGTTAATTGTCTTATTATTTTACAAGTAGCGCCTTTGGTTAAAATATAACTTTTCAAAACTTAAATTTAAAAAATTTTCTTTTAATTCTTCGCCAACTTTTCGAGTTAACTTTATACCTGTTGTTTTTTTGTATTTGCGACTACAAATTTATTTTGGAGTTTATTTTATTTCCTATCAAGTTTTGTTGTCAAGTTTATATTTCTAATGCAAGCTTTCCCTATAATCTTTATGTATATTTTCCGCACCTTGGTTCAATTAGAAATTATATGTATATGCACGAATTTATATTTTTCAGGAAAATAACAAAATAAACCTAGTAATATTTCGAGTAGATATATATATATATATATATATATATATATATATATATATATATATGTACAATCTTTAAATTAAATGGCAAGAAGCAAATGAAACTTACATTGTGTGCCTACCTGTGGTAGTGCAGAGGTATTCATAAACTTTGCAGTTACTAAAGGGTTACAGTTATCCATGATAAACTTTCTGACACTTCGGTTGATTCCAGCGATAGCTGCAATGGCTGTGTGGTGCTGTCGGTTTTATTGTTATCCGTAAACGGCCTCTAGAGGTTTGCTGCTAAGACCTCGATATTTGCACTTTTCTGGATCCCAATAGGTGTGATTCTTATCCACATTTATGCCTTGTCTGTGTGGACTATTTTCTCGATGATAATTGATGCTCGACTTAACAATTGTCAAAACATATCTATTTATTATTTTTAGACTACATGCTAGGTTATATTTGGATTATTCTGAGAACTTGCGCTTGATTGCTCATCAGTTGCTTTTATTATTTGTGGGCTAGTCAGTTTCTGCTCGAATCCATAGTATTTTCCATTCTCATGATCGGTGCAGCTTCGCAAGTCGTACCGGGACTCCATTATTTGAGCACTATTGTTAACAATTGAATACAACAATACATGTATGATGCTTCTGCCAGTTCCGATGTTGGTTATCGTCGTACACCAGGCTAGAATGCACGGTCTCCGGGGGAATTTATTGAAAATGCGACTATCCATGCCACACGTATAATACATTGGTAGAGGTTCTGCCAGAATGTGCACGATTGACTCTAAGCTGCCTTTCACAAATCCTCGAGTGGATCTGTTGATAGTTCTAAATACTTCTAAAACCATCTCTGTGGGAGTTCTTCGTTTACGCAAACGTTTAGTTTTAAAGGATTATATTTTGACGGCGTTTACTTGAAGTAATTCTATTGACATTCATTTTTTGTTTATCGGACCTATCGAAATTTAATTATAGTCGGAATATGAAACCGACTTTACGTTAGTTTATATAACCAATAACATAACTTCCCATTTATAAGTCATCTTCATTGTCAATAACGTTTTGCTGTCAGGGTTATTGGTAATTTGCTCCCAATTTATTTTCCAATCAAGTAGGTATTGTTTTTAATAATTTAAATGTTGATGGTATTTAGACTACTGCCAATAATGTTTCACTTTGTTTTGGTTTCAAATAATTTAGTTGGATGTCTCTTGAACGAATTACTAAACTTTGAGGTCCGGGTGAGATCGCGTTTTAATATCTAAATGGTGGTCTTTTGTAAGATCGAGTTCAATTTTGATTATTTTCAAACTGTTAAAATAAATTTTCATTCATGTGCTCAATTAACTGCTTATTTTAATATCAAAATGACTTTATTATTGTATATATTAAATACACAACTGAACATGTATGCTTAACATTTATATATATATATATATATATATATATATATATATATATATATATGCGGTGTTAAGTCATATGGTCCATTGTGTCTTTCGTTAGTCATTGCATAATTTGTTATAGAATGTACGAATGTGCTTTCAGTGTACACGATGCAAAGCCTTTAGTGCAAGATAATCGCGGAAAGCATAAAAATTTTAAACGTAACTGTTATTTTACCATGTTAACATTAAAATTACCCTTATCTGAACGCTCTGTGCGCTTTCGTTGGACTAAATGGGGCAATTATTGTCAAGACGTATTTACAACGATTGCATTCAAATTAATTATCGCATTCTTATTATTGAGTATATTACTAGTATAACTCACGTTAGCCATTTATAAGTAGAGTATATATATATATTTATATATATAAATATAAATATATATATATATATTCATGTATGTATTCGGTATAGTGCACCTGCCTAGTCACAAATTAGCTGATCCATTCCAAAATTAGCGTAGACCAAGTTTCCAATCTCGCAATGCGCATGCGTCAATGTGTTTCCTTCTAGTGTTCATGCATACAACCCTAATTATCTTCAATCATGACAGGGATGAAATAAGTAAAAATAAGCCTTCTAAGAATTACTGAAGAGGAGTAAATTTTTTGATTTATAAATATGTCGATTTGACCATATCTCGCGCATAAAATGCAGAAGCTCTTTTCTCAATTAATTGTTGTTTTGGTTAGAGATTGTACCAGTTACTTTCTACAAACTTTTACATTTGACAACCGAAATATAAGTCTATGATGGGAAAACCGAGGTGTTTCATTATTAACTGATTCCCACCATGCTTTGTGCAACTACTTACGTTCTCGCGATCGAATCTTGCAGAACAACACAGATTAAAATACATTTGTATATGAATGGAATTTTTGAAGTTCTATACACTGAAAAACAACGGCCACATAATGTGTTGCTGTATTTAAAAAAGCGCAGAAACTAAGAGCTGCAAAATGGAAAACTCTGTCAACTCACCATTAATTTTTTATGCCAACATTCTCTCAAAATGAGATTTAGAAAATTCATAACTTTCGTATTGACCTACCGAATGCCAACCATACAGGAAGTTTTCATATTATGTTTATTCTGAGTTACTTAATTGGTGCGGCATTGTTCTTAAAGCAACTTAAAGAACATGGCGTCTAATAAAGATCTGCTTTAATATGCCGAAATACTCATATTTGGTTTTCGGATTGGCATTTTTAAACTGCAGTGAAAATCAATCGCATTCTCTCGGCCAAACTTACATAACGCGAAATAACAACGGTGGTCACACGTAGTGACGCCTTTTGACCTGCTAGGACTCTCAAGAAAGCACGGGGCTCCTACACTTTAAATTCTCGTTTGCATTGCACGTGACTGGAATGTCGGCTGCACAACTACAAGTGGGAAAACTTGATTGTAAACTACTTTACTATCAATAGCTTAATTATAGATTATTTCGGATATCAGATATACTTTAATCTGTGCTTATTCATCTTCTAATTGTTTACTTTTGTGTCTTAACAATGTTTTGACAAAGGTTGCCGTAAAACAAGGTATTGTGTGAATACTTTGTTAATGGCGTACTTATTTCGTCTTCTATTTCTATTGCACATTTTGTCTCGTAAGAAGATAAAAAGCGTTCTACTTTACACAGCAATGTGGGTGACTGAACATTAAGTATTGCCTGCGAAATGTGAAATTATAACATACGTATTTGTTCTTTAAATATGTATCTGCATTTCATAGAAATGCAAATGTTGAGCTGAGCAAGATGCATCTATAAAAATTTTTTATCTTGCTCTTTTAAAAATGAACTTATATCGACCGAAATTTATACTGAAATTGATTTTTGATTACTGTTTGTTTTTTTGTCTCAAAATCGTTTTATGAATAATGTTCAATATTTAAATTTACCGTTTTGTACTAACGTGTTCGTTATCATTTCACATTTCGGTATTTCGTCTTATTTTATTTAATGATATTCAAACGGAAATTAATTGTAATGAGCTTTGTGCCAGCATGCAATCGTATTCTTGGAGATCTCGCTGCATTTTAGGTAATTGGCTTTGATAAGAAATTAAAAGTTTGATTGATTGATGACATCGCCCAGTTTGATTAAATGTACACCACATCACCTTTCGAAGTAACTTAAGAATTATAGACCAAGATCCTTGTTTCTCAACTTAAATATTGGTATTAAAATGAATTTTCGCTTGGCCTTTCGTTTCATTTACAGATGAACGATCCTACACATTTTCACTATCAAACATTTTGCAGCTTAATGCCGCTGTGTAGTGTAGCCGGGATAGTCTAGTTCTGAGATTGATATGGTTGGGTTCCTGTGCGAAAGGTTGAATTTATGGTCATATCTTTATATATTTATGATATCAGCGGTGCGGAACCGAAATGACAATAACTTTGGTCGCAGTGTTTCATATATATATATATATATATATATATATATATATATATATGTGTGTGTGTATAACTACAATAGCAGGATTTAATAATATTTATGCTTCCGTTGCGAAATTACCAAGTCCCAAGATATCGCTTGCAATATACCAAATAGGCAACTTTGGCAAATTCTTGATGAATGCACAATCAGGACGAACTCAGTCTATTTGATATGTAATTGCTACCTTATACCTTGTTAAGCTTATCCAGACAATATATACGTATATACATGAACAGTGTTAAATAAGAGAACAACCAATAAATTGCCTGCGTCACCTCTAGTTTAAGCTCACTGCCTGAACAAATATATGTTGGGAGAGAGATTTTTTTCTTTTTCGTACGTGTTTATGCTTTATTGGACTTCTGACATTTTTCGTTTAAGCACGAATATAATTCTGATTTAAATCGATTCGCCAAACGTGTTTAGACAGATTTTTTGTTTAATACTTGAACTTAAAGGTTGATTATTTGTTCTACGGGGTCGTGCTTTTGCTTCGATCATCATCATCATCTTGAATAGCTTTAAACACGCAGTTAGTAACTAAGGCAGAATAAAAAGAAACAAGAAAATTGTTTAATAACGACAAAAATAAAAATATCAGGAACACAAATTATTATAAATAGTTATGAGGGATAGGACCTAGTTATTATGTGTATATTTACATCGATAAGAAAGAGAAGTGAGGAAAACTAAACTTCTACACAATACCATTAATGCCACGTCAGCTATAAGGCAAGGCAACATCGGAAATAGGTAACAAATAGGCTTTGATCACGCTGGTTCTGGAAGTGTTTTGTGACTGAATTTGTTTATATATTGTTAAATAATAAAATTATGCTTCTTAATCAAGAGTTCTTAATTTTTATTTTCTACTAAATCAAACTATGCCGTTACTGAAAAGAAGTAAAGTTTGATGCGCGTGTTCTAAGCAAATTAATGATGGTGGCGACTGACGGTGCTTCCTCTTCGATATCAGAGCAAATTGCTCACTATCATATGCAAAGTGGACCATCTACTGCTTAGGTAAACAAAATATTGGTTGCGAGCGCGGTGTTAATAATTGCATTGATCAAGGTTTTGATCTTGATATAGACACCTGACCCATTATGTACGTAAATTTTTCAGTATAAAATAAGCATTGTATAACGTCGAAAAGGCAATTCATCCAGTAGACCGGTTTCGTCTTTATTGGGAACCCACCACATGCTGTCTAGAATTTGCCACCCACAGGGCTGCTTTCACTTTTAACCGGTAAAAATGTGACAATGTAGGCGTGATGCGTGTTTTTACAAATATAAAAAATGACGAAACGATTACCATTTGGAGGATGTAATTCTAACCACTAAGCGATATAAGCTCCACCTAAAGGAGAAGCTAATCAAAAGACATTAGTTAGCATATATCTACAAATTGCATGTAACGTGTGGCAGGGTGGCTAAGTGGTTATATCAATAGATCCCGAAACAAGCGTGCTCAGGTTAGAGACCTTCCTGTAAGCCGTACGTGATGAGTTACCGATAAGTATGAAAACAGTCTACTGGATGAATTTCCTATTCTACACTATGCAATGCTTAGTTTATACTGACAAATATATGTACATAATGAGTCAGATGTCTATATAAAGATCGAAACCTTAATTAAAGAAATTGTTGTCACCTTCTGCACACCAAATAGTCATGTAATTATATAAACGTTCAATTTAGTACTACCCCATGCAGTGTGGGGTCTGTTCAGTAGTGACAGATTGGGGATGTCTAGTTTGAACTTTGCGTCTAAATGGATGCCATATGAGCTCCACCTTAAAGAAGAAAGATTAACCGAGTTACATTAGTTAGTATATAACTGAAAATTGTGCGTAGTGTAGTGTGTGGCAGGGTGGCTCAGTGGTTAGAGCACCAGATTCCGAAGCAGACGTGCCCAGCTTCGATCCCTGTCCGCGGTTAATTCTTGGAAGTACGTAATGGGTTCTCAATAAGGACAAACACGGTCTGATGGATGAACTGCCTTGTCTACACTGTACAATGCTTAGGCTAGACTGACAACTGTATGTTCATAATGGGTCAAGTGTTTATATTGCCTAGGTTGTTTTCCGGTGTGATCCTGTATACAAGCCTCTGTTATTCCGTCATTTGGCGACATGCAATAATGGACCTAATTGATTAATCTCTGTGTGTATGCAATATTTGCCTTAAACGCATTTTATCGCGTACATTTCAAAACCAGTTCTTATTTTTTAATATCTTCTTTGAATGTCATAATTTCATTAGCATCAAACTAAATAAAATTGTCTTGAGCCATCTACTTTCGCGTTCAAAATAGTTATTTCAATTTTACTAAATTCATTTTTGCCAGTAAACAAAGATGTGAGAGAACCGCATTTCCATTGGGATGAATACAGCCAGTAAACAAATATGTGATAGAACCGCATTTTCATTGGAACGAATACAAAGTCAGCCCCGATCGAAGACAAAACGAAATTGGAAATTGTGATCAATCGGATCCTTGTGAAACTGTCAGTGCAAAGCTACTACCCGCGTACGCAAAACGCGGCATTGGAAAATATGAAGCTGGCACTCCACAGTCAAATTTCAAAAAATGACAATAATTATGTGTTCTATTTTGCAGATACTAGACAAATTCGCCCATCTCAGTTTGGTCTACCAAATGTGACATCGTGATCGATAGCACTGCTACATGTCAGCATAAGTCTCACTGACATGTATGAGCTCAAGGTAAAACTGAGTTTCAATTGATAGACGGCAGTACATCTTTTAGTAACGGAGCAGGAGCCCTGTCATTTTGCACAGAGGGCTCTAAATTGCCCTTGCTGGTTCTATTAATGCACATCGAAGATATTATTATGTCGACAGCTTTGCCTTTGGCAATTTTAGAGCTAGTTATTTTAAAACTGTGAGCTCTTCTTGTTTGCTATGCGCATATGTGCCATTTCTGTGTGAATTAAAATAATAAAATTTATCAGATGCTCTATCGTCTGCAGCATCATCGCCAATTCAGGTTCAGTGCCAAAACATGCTTTTTTTCTTGAATAAAGAAGGTTGCAAATTTTAATTTTGTTATCATTGTGGTTGGTAATTATCTTAAAGGCCACATATTGAGAAAATATGGGCGTGGTTACAATAATGCGTCGCACAATTGCAGACGTGTATTAATGATTTTAGATGACACACGTGTTAATTACATTCTTTCACTACGGTTATTAATCGTATTGTCAATTGGTCTACGTAAGTTGATCGAGAACTTGCGCATATATAATGCCAAACAATGTAAGATAATTGGGTTTTCTACATTATATAATGCTTAGTTTATACTGGCAACTGTATGTATATAGTGGGATTGGTGTTTGTATCAAGATCTCAACTTCGATTCCAATAAATAAATAAAATCGGAGATCGATATTATTATTATTCATTTGCACATTTTCAAGAAATTGCTGGACTAGTTTCATTATCTTTTCCTTGTGTTTCACATTATTTAAAATAAAATTTACTACGGGTCGGGTTTGTTAGTGAAAATCATTTTTACAAAACCTTTCTAAATAAGCTAAATTCCCTATTACATTATTATGTAATCAAACAATGTTGTGCATTAGTATATGAAATTGAACGATACTTAGTATATTGGAGAATAATTTTATTATAAGCCAGGTTCGTATAACATATTCTTAGCCAAAGTACTAGATTGAAATATTCATTAATTTACGTATAAAATATTGGCAAGCAAAGAGAATTAGTCGTCACACAAATGGTAACCCATGAGACAATAAAACAACAACAAAAACTTGTTTTATTGTGCCTTCTGTTTTGCCATTTGCTTGACGATTGAAGGAGCTGTAAGGATGACTACCGGAGATAGAAGTCTAACGATGCCAGTCTAACGATGCCAGTCTAACGATGCCAGTCTAACGCAAATTAGCTTGCATATGAGAAAAATCAGCTTAAAGTTCAAGGAAATTGTGCTGCCAAAAGGACACTTCGTCGTTCAAACAGGATAACGTTGTGTGTATTATCAAAACAAGAATATATATATATATATATATATATATATATATACATATATATATATATTCCAAAGTTATCAAATATATCTCAATCTCTGGCCACGAATAACAAGACCGAACAGGCCCTCGACTAGAATCAACAAACATTCAATCGGATTGGCAACAACCGGAAGAGGAAAAAACATATGCACATACGGTGACAGAAATTTCCAAACAATATGAGCGTTCAACACTGCAACCCGCATTGGCCCTGTTACCATGTGAAGAACACAAATTTGCGCAAAAAGGTGAAACGAAAGACTACACTCGGAAAAATAGCACTCGTACACGTAACAGCGAACAATGCGAACAGTCACGCAATCAATACAATAATGACCAGATCTCAGACATCACTTTGCAATACAGTGAGAAGGACCTTTACATGCAAACAGGCACACACACAGACACAAACGCATACACACTTACCAATCAGCCAAAACAAGAAATAGAAAACCGAGTCATATTTGTTGCCACCCACATATTCAAATGAAAACCCAGAATGTATATAAATGAAAGATTGTAAAGTGAAGTTTAGTATTCTCGAAATAAATGGCCATTATACACTTCGGTATTAATGTGTTTTTTCTTCCTAATTAGAAATATACTGCGTAATATTCGAAGACAATGGACATGATAAGTTCATACTGACGAATGTATGTATCGAATTGGACTAGTGTTTGTATGAAAACTGAAATACTGATTTTTTTTAAATGGTGAATTGTTGAAGGGCATACGTTTCTATCTTTTCAGTTTGCGAGTCCTTTTGTTTGTTGTGTCATTTATCCATATAATTCAACAAAAAATCCCTCGCTTTTCTAAATTTACTATGTGAGGTATCAAATATTTTAACTAAGTTGAGATTTGGCGGAATTAAAAGAGCCTTTTCAGTTGTGCCCGATAAGCTTGTTTCTAGAATGAAGCTATACTACATTAACGAAAGTATCTCTTAATTCACATTAGTACTTCGACCTCTCTCGTGAATATAGCTTAAAACTTACCTTTATAATTTTTTTCTCAGCCAATTTTTGCGTATAATATCACATTTATTTAGCCGATATCCTTTAATGCTTGGGCGACCGAAAAATTTCCACAATATATGGTAAAATATTACAACGATTTTCCATTTTATATTTAAGTATCCATACCATATAACTCTTCGAACAGGGCTCAGATTTGTTTAACAGTTTTTGCAGTTTTTTCGCCATTTTAAATTTCTCTGGGTAATTTAATTAGGCGAATTTATTATAGCGCTCGCCATAAAGGTATCATTGATTTAATATTTACATGCTTGAAATTACTGTACGTATCACGTCGAATATGTATAATTTTATTCAAAGTACACAATTTACATAGAATTTCAATATTCTACTTAAAGTAGAAAGATACATTGAACTATCAATTCCATATGTCGGATTACTGCAATAAACTAATTTTAGTTTGTCTTATAGATGCCAAAAATTCTATAATGCTTTGTCTACAATTTTATGCCATTCTTAACTGTTCATAGAAAAGTTATTTTCCTATGCTTTAATTTTGTAGTTCGGTTGCATCTTATTCTGATTATTTTCAGAATTAGCAAGAGGTATAAGAATCAATGTAAAGATTTATCGTTTTCTGTTTTTATTAACAATTAGATATATCTTGTATAGGTAGTAATTTTTCATGTCTTCATCATTGTTATGATTATGTTAACCAAAAGGTATGTAATGGTTTGAACCTTTGCATATTTTTAAGTACTTCTAAGTTTAATTGTTATGCGAATTATATACAAACGTCTGCGGACTTGAAATAAACACCAATCTTACACAAGTTATATGAATCGCCTTTTCTACACTATACAATTCTTAGTTTATACTGACATATGTAAGTAATTAATGGGTCACGTGTTTATAATCAAGACCGCAACCTTCGATTAGTAATAATTGTTATCACCACCCGCGCAACCAATGATCTGATTTCTCTGTGAATTGGAGGAAGTATTTGTCAATTTGATATGCAACCCACAGAATGAGAAATCTTTTATAGAACTATCAGATCCTTTAGGAGGCCAGGAACCAGGACTTGTTATTGACAGTGATGAATTGATAAAATTGATGTTAAAAATCAAATCAAAAAAACAAAAAGATCACCTTGGTATTTCGATTGATAATTTAATTCAATTACCCTTAACATTTAGAAATGCACTCTGCAACTTTATAAATAGAATTTTGAATGATGGGAAATTACCAATTGATATATTAACGATTGTAGCAAAGCCGTTGCCAAAAGTTAGTAAGCCAACGTGCGCCAGTGACTATAGATTAATCTCTATTATCCCTTCGTTTTTGAAGATAATAGAACGATTGATACTTGATCATTTAGAACGTATGTTACCGGCTGACTTTGACTTATGTCAACATGGCTTTACGAAAGGTAGATCGACAACTACCAATATGCTTTCCATGTGGAAACATGTAATCACATTAGACGAGAATAATTTAGATGCATTAATTGTATTTATAGATATCTCAAAAGCTTTTGATTCTATATCTTTTGATGCTATTTTGAATGCAATTAGTTTGTTGAATATTGAACCGAATATTTTTAGATTACTTAAATACTATCTATATAATCGAAGAATGAGTATTCAAGTAAATGATTTGATATCAAAATCAAAACGAGTAACGAGTGGAGTTCCACAGGGATCAAGCTTGGGGCCAATTTTATTTAAAATTGTATTAGCAAATTTGGAAACTAAAATCCTTAATGGTCGAGTTTGCAAATTCGCTGATGATTTAAAAATAATCTTCCCAATTGATCCAAAGAATGTCGAATTCTCCAAAAATAATGTGACTTTAGATTTGTATGATTTGAGTAAATATTTGTTTACACTAGGGCTGAGAATAAACAATAAAAAGACGAAAGCTTTAAAAATAGGGAACAGAACAAACTTTCATTATGTTTATTTTCATGATGCAGTTATTAATGATGTGTTTGAGATTAAACTTATGCAAGAAATTAAGGATTTAGGCATAACTATTCAATGTACAGCTTCTGCTGAGAGACATATTGAAAGTATAGTAGGCAGTGCCAAGAAAAGATGGGCACTAATAAATCGAACTATTTTATCAAATGATATAAAACTTCAAATGTATATAATATGGATTAGACCGGTACTAGAATATGCTGTCGCTACCTGGAATCCATTAAAAAAGGGATTGTCTAATAAGATAGAAGCTGTACAAAGAAAAGTTGTGAAACATATTAGTCCTACTTCTTGCACTATATACGCCTCTAGATTACAGTTTGCGTCATTGCAATCTCTGTGGTTTCGGAGGATGTGTTATTGTATAAAAGTTTTCCATCTGAACCAGTGGACTGGTGCCTATATGACTCCGATAAGGAAGAGTCATGAAATTGGAACTAGATCTGGACATATGGCAATATCTCCTCCTTTTGTGGGGAATGTAGCGAGCAAGTTATTCTCTTTCTCGAAAATCTACAAAATTTATAATCAATTGCCGAAGGGGCTTAGAGAAATGCCTCCATCTAAGATGTCTATTAAATCTATATTTACTGAACTTGAAAAAGTCTGCAATCCTGCTGATATCTTTTATTTTTTTGATTATGATAATACTTTCTCATGGTTGAATAAGAGACAAGGATAATTGTTATCGGAAACAGATTTTATTGAGATTTTATTTCCAAGTTTTGTATTATTATAATTGAAATGTTATGCACTAGATCTTCAAATTAGTTAACATTACATACAATCAATTGCTAGTCATGGTTCTCAATTTTTGCATAATGTTACACTCGAATTATACCTTAATTGTTCCTAATTTGGTGATGTATATATTATTCTTTTCAGTCGAACTTTCTGATATTGACATATTGTATTGTACAACTAGTGAGATATACCTATCTACACGAGATGAATTGCACAAATATTGTGATGTGATAATTATTTTAATATATATTGTACAATTTCCAATTTTATTATTTGATGGAATATGTGTGGTTTGAATCCAAATAAAGATATTCTATTCTATTCTATTCTAATTGAGTAATTCATTAATTCATTAATTCATTAATTCATTAATTCATTAATTCATTAATTCATTAATTCATTAATTCATTAATTCATTAATTCATTAATTCATTAATTCATTAATTCATTAATTCATTAATTCATTAATTCATTAATTCATTAATTCATTAATTCATTAATTCATTAATTCATTAATTCATTAATTCATTAATTCATTAATTCATTAATTCATTAATTCATTAATTCATTAATTCATTAATTCATTAATTCATTAATTCATTAATTCATTAATTCATTAATTCATTAATTCATTAATTCATTAATTCATTAATTCATTAATTCATTAATTCATTAATTCATTAATTCATTAATTCATTAATTCATTTAATTCATTAATTCATTAATTCATTAATTCATTAATTCATTAATTCATTAATTCATTAATTCATTAATTCATTAATTCATTAATTCATTAATTCATTAATTCATTAATTCATTAATTCATTAATTCATTAATTCATTAATTCATTAATTCATTAATTCATTAATT